>JAMAHW010000095.1:0-170978 GCA_023627715.1 Periconia sp. R9002
GGGGGGGAACCTGAGCATTGCACAGGGTGACTCCAACGTACGCCACCAATTTCGCACCTCAGTATCGAAATACCTAATGAAAACTATCGTCGGGCACAAAAATTTCATTCTTCTCCGTACTCCCGTGGTTGAACGTCCGCTCTTGTATAAGAAAGCGAAAAATACGAGGCCATCTAATATCGCAATCAATCTATCTTACTTTCCCCGCACTTTTTTGTTGGAAGAGATCAGACAATCTCACCAGACAATCTCCTAACGTACACTTCGTCGGTATTTTAAACGTGGCGTAAAATTATGAAGCAATATAACTATCTCAAACTTGACTCGTCACGTTGTCGATTTCAGGTAAGCCTGGAACCCCGCACAGTGTCTTTTCTATGCATACGAGCTATACGAGGTGCCCATCGGGAAGATAAACAGGCACGTGCGGTGTTTTGTGCGTAGATGTTTGCAAAGGTATGGAAAACGTCTAGCTTTAAATTAACCATGCAGGACCGACATTTGAGCAGTGTGTAATATTACTCGTGGACATTGCATGAATGGCCTCAGTTCGTCACGTCGAAAGTGCCGTTGAGCTTTAGATCGCGGCTGCTAGCGCCAACCCAGACGCCGTACTCTCCGCTTTGCACCCTCCATTGTTGAGCTACTACATCCCATATGCTCAAGTCTCTTCTTTTTAAATCAAATCGCACAGACCTCGTCTCACCTGGTTGCAGCCACACCCGTTGAAAACCTCGGAGTTGTCTTACAGGCGCGTCGGGAATTCCGATGTAAAGTTGAGCGACTTCATACGCAGCGACTTTGCCAGTATTGCTGATACTGGTGTTGATAGAGAGAGCTGTGTCCCATAGCTGTGGGTGGCCACCTTGCACAATGGGAATGCTAGAGTCGGGAAGTGAAGTGACGTGGACGCTTTGATCAGGAATTTGCAGATTGCTGTAATCGAAAGTTGTGTAGGTCAACCCAAAACCGAACTCGAATCGTGGCTCGATCTCATCCCGATCAAATGCCCGATAATCAATGTACAAACCTTCTGTGAAATTGTCCTGTGGGAAAGCGTCGAAGGATACAGATGAATTGAGAAGCGTTCCATAGTCGGATTCTTTTTTCGCAACTGTGAACGGAAGTTTTCCAGAAGGCGCAATGTCCCCATACAGAATGTCAGCGATAGAGTTTCCAGACTCTTGTCCAGGAAGGAGACCAAAGAGAACTGCCGTAACGTTTGGATGTTCAATCCACTCATCGACCGTACGGATACCGGTTGAATGAAGTATAACAATAGTGTTTGAACAATTTGCAGCTACGTTGTTGACTAAGTCATCACTGAATTCGTCCTGGAGACTTGTGCGATCGAACGACTCGCTCGCGTATGCATTGATGAAGACTAAACAGGCTTCAGCATTCACATAAGGCGGATATGGATTCCTTGATTCGAAGTCCCATCGGATAGTTCCACGGCTTTTTGCTATCCGTTCATTAATCGCTTGAAATGGGCTGACCACGTACGAGGGCGTAGAAGAGCCAGATCCACCGCCCGTTATCATCGTTCCGTTGAGAATGTTCCAGCCAAAATTTACTTCATACCCACCTCCGAATCGACTTGGATTCTGCCACGGAGAGGCTTTGACGACTGCATCATATCCATACACAGCGAGAAATTTGGGATTTTTTAGAGGTAATGTGTTATTGACGTTTTTCACGAGAACGGTCCCAGCAGCGCCAATCTCGCGAATTAGAGAAGCATGGTCGCCTTGGACTTCGACGGGTATGTGTTGTTGAAGGTTGGAGTAGACGCCAATGTCAGGGTAATCTCGATCCTGACCAAGTTGATACCACGTCGCAAGAATGCGTGTCGCCATGTCATCGATGCGGTCGATGCTGACACTGCCGTTCTTGACCGCTTCTGTCAAGTTCTGGCCCCAAAAGCCTCCGTCGGGCATGACAATATCCATGCCTGCATTAGCCGAGGCGACACCGGCGTGTTGGGCCTGCCAGTCACTAACAACAAAACCTTCAAAACCGAGCTCTGTTTTGAGGATCCCGTTGAGCAGCTTGGAATTCTGACAGCCATAGGAGTTGTTGACGCGCTGGTACGAACACATGACAGACCCAGCACCTTCTCGGATAGAATCCATGAAGGGGAAAGCATAAAGTTCGTGTAGAGTTCTATCATCGACATTGCTTGACACTGCTTCGCCCTGAACATCCTGCCCGGGACGACGTCTGAACTCCTGCTCGTTAAGAAGCCAGTGTTTTGGCGTAGCAATTACACCTGTATCCTGTATACCACGTGTGACAGCTCCCATACCCACACCGGCAAGGTATGGATCATTGCTCAAACCCTCCCAATTACGCCCACCTCGAGCTACACGTCCCAGAGGACCTGCAACTGGCCCCAATGCCACGTTAATACCTTTCCCACGATATTCTTCACCAAGAGCGTAGCCATACTGGTACATAAGGTCTGGAGCAAACGTAGCAGCCAGGTGAATCAGAGCTGGAAATGCAGATACAAACTCCTGTCCACGAATGCCGTCTGGAGCATCCGCAAAGCAAAGTGAGGGGAGATTCAGCCGAGGTACTGCTCCCGAGTTACCAACACATCTTCCGGTGAATCCACAGGTGATATTGGCCTTTTCGTCCAGAGTCATTTGGCTGATTAATTCCTTGGCACGGGAATATGAAGAAGCCCATGCTGGATTGCTCGTACCATTGGCGACAGCTGATGATGCAGTCAATAGCTATCATATTATCAAACATGGAAGTTGACCAGGATTCGCTACTCACGAGCTGGATATACCGGCGGACTCTGGCCGTACAATGGCACTTCAGACTCATTCGTGTAACCCTGGCCCAAACACATAGGCGAAAGCGCCAGTATGGCGAGCTCAGTCGAAAGTCTCATTGTGTAATCATGGAAGGAAAATAGCACCAGTGCATAGACCGAAGACTTTGGGTGCTCCCACGAGGTGATATACCGCGTGCTCGGGACCTTTTTGCCCTGACGTATGCGAAATGGGGAAGCTGCAGCATCCGGTTAGCGTCAGCTATGTAAATATTCCAAGTCAAATAGCCGGTTAGTGTTGAAAGAGCTTGACATTCTCCATGTCGATGCCTTGGCGGTATCGATTCCACACTACTGAGGCGGGGCGGCTAATGTTCGGTGTGGGCAGAGTGGAGGTTCCGGTACCTGGTTAGGTATGGGCGCGGGGAACATTGAAGGGCCGTTTGGTGTCAAGTGATCCATTGAATACTTGAGCTGCTGCATTAGGTTACCCTGTGAACTTCCATTTGCTTGGCATACTGTTAGAAGTTGATATCGCATCAAATTCAGGATTGTTGACGTTGCTGTTACTGTCGTCATTGAGGCCCACCTGAATAATTCGCTGGGTACCGAGACACGTGACTTATGGTACCCATCATAAGAAAAGCGGTTTTCTTGCATCATTTCTTTCGTGTGCTATTGGTTGATTTTTACGATCTCTAATTGCACTCTTCTTGGTTTGATGGAAAGATGACCGTATCGGTAGGTTATTCGCTGCATGTGTAGGTATGTAAACATCAATTGATTGAATAGATACACATATCCATGTACATATTCCTGTGGAACTCCCTGGTCATACGTAATTATGCTATGATGAGACTCACTTCTTTGTCGGCCAAAACAACGAGATAATTTAAGATACTGACAAAAAAGAGGTTCATGAACAAGACATACAAGCGGCTCTGCGGTACGATGAACTGGAAATTACCTACTTGTTACGGAACCCATGATAGTTCTCTGGGTTAGTTCATACTCGTGATTAGACGTACCCCGTTTTTGGGAGCGCGCCTCAATTACTATCTCGGTTCTTCTAGACTACGAAGGAACCGTGAAGATTAAGCTCTCAAGCTTCAACGCCACTCCACGGTTTGATTAGGTGAGAAAAATCCCTACTTCAAACGCTCAATCTTTACCGGCTTTTCAAGTAGACATTCAAAGTCCATACCTACTTGTTCATGTTCCTTTCAGAGCAGCGGAGATACCAATTTTCCCCTGTTATCAATTATTGTCAAGCCATATGAGGAGAATTGAAGCCATAATATATACGTGAACGCGCATGATGATGATTCATGGACTCCTTGTCCTTGTGATAGTGAGCAACTAGTGGCTCATTATTTGGGGTGCAAAAAATTTGATCAACAATATTTCATGCAATTGGAAATTCCCTTCACCCGCCTCTGGTACCTGCGTAGGCAAGATGCTACATGCTAGTCATAACGTTAAGCTAGAAAGTAGGTAATCCCCTGTGGCACAGCTCTTCTGTCAGCCTCGGGCCCACGTGCCGAAATTCTCCGAGGGGAAGAAACGAGCACCAACACGAAAACACTCCCGTTGCATAATGTCACATTATACGAATAATTCCTATTACTCTTCTGTCGTTACAAGATGGATCATATAAATATTGTACTATATGGTTGCGAATGAACGTTTCGCTGCGTGTTCTGGTGGCCTCATATCGAAGCCGCAGGAGCGCCTTAATTCTACTGTGCCGTCTGCGGCGAAGTTATCCTAGTGCTTCAGACATTCAGCTCTACGAGTAACTGGTGACTAGAACCTCCCACAAAAACCGAAGGCCTTACAATGGAAAAATATGTCTGCGAAGCCATTTATGGCTCGTATACGTAGTGAGTCTTCGATACCCCCTAATTAAAGGCAATCTCAAAGTCATTTTGTAGATCGCAGTCCCAATACCTAGGTATACAGGGCCATTTTCTCCGTGGTACTAGCATCACACAGCGGCAGGGGTGAGCAGAGCTAATTCCTTCGTGCACATGCTCATGCATGCTACCTTTTCTTTATTCACCATACAGGCTCATATGATGGCCTCAGCCCAGCGGCGTGGTATGCTTAGATAATGCTGCAACTGATCCAATCCTTGATGATACGCTGTGTCTTCATGAAGACTTCTCACTACACCATTTAGCTTCTCTGGGCAATATGGATCCAGCCGCAGCGTGGAAATATCGAATCGCACAGTTGCCATCCTTTTTCTCTGCACTGCCTAGTTTTGGGTCGGTTGAAATAGCGACACCATTTCCAATCCTGCTTAAAGTATAAGTACGCCCCGTTGACCCCTTTTCCCGTGCGCAGTTACCCTGCTTGTTAGATAAATCCACTCGCAAAGCTCTGTAATATTGGTAGTCCCGCCTCTATTCGTGACCAATACTTAGACCGTTATTTTTGTTTAGAGGTATGCGAAACCGGTATTGGATGCCATGTGTCAACGTTCCTAAAAGAAATCAAAAAATAACTACGCCGCAACGTCACAGCTCCGCCCTCGCCCGCGCGTGAGCTTTGATTCCTCTCCCCCGTCCTCTCCTTTCATTCTTCCTCATCCTCTTGTTGGATGAAAGATTCTTCCCGCGCAGCAGTTCTCTTTCCACCATCAAGACCAGGCCTTCGCCATGTTATACAAAGCAGTTTGTCTGTTCTGCTTTTACTTCTTTTCTTTTGTTGTGGCACAAAAGGACCCGCTGAAACAGTTTTGTCGTATCCATGGACACTCCGTTGCTGTGGTGGACCGCAAGTTCTATATTGACGGTGGGATGGTAAACTGGAGCCCTCTCACGTCGCAGTCTCCCAATGTTACTAGTGAGTCAATCGTTCTAACTACTCGAGTGCGATCCGACACTGATGCGCATAACTCAGGTACCTGGTTGCGACGTGGTGACTTCGATGATAATAATGCAGGTTTTCCACAACACAGCCTGCTGTCCAAAAATGACTCTGTGCCGTCAGTTCAGGGTGGAATACTGTGGCCAGATGAGGTTAACAAAGTTGTTTATCAGTATGGGGGTGAATATGGCAATGGGGACCCACAGTTGTTTAACTTGTGGTTTTACGACATCATCTACGATACCTGGAACATGACCAATGCGACGACCACGGATATCCGGAGAGCGTCATGGGGTATGTCGCCATCCTTTAAGAGATACATTTCCTAATGAATGCAGGTGCTGGTGCCACTGTACAAGACAAAGGAGTCTCGTATTATTATGGAGGGTATTTGACCAACGCGTCCGTGCCTGGATACGCGGACAAAACAGCATTGAGCAGTATGCTAGTTTATAACATGCTCGATCGTACATTTACGAATCAATCCGGGCCGGACAACACGCCTCGAGCTGAAGGATCCATGGTATATATCCCTGCGGGCGACGCCGGTTTACTTATCTACTTTGGTGGTGTACAATATACCAACAATACATACAGTGCAGTACGTATCCCAGTTTTTAGATTTTTCCTAGACTCCAACTGACACTGCTAGATGCCGATGACCGTATGTGAAGAACCCGAAGCTCGGTCTTGACTAGAAAGCTTACCATCGCTAGGATATACGCGTGTACGATACCGCAAACAATCGTTGGTATACGCAAGAAGCTAGTGGCGATGAAATACCAGAAGACAGGCGTAGATTTTGCGCAGGAGCGGTATGGGCAGAAGACCGTTCTTCTTACAATATGTATATTTCCTCTCTTTCGATCATGTGGAATATTACATTAACCAATGAACCAGATACATATACGGTGGTGCCTCAGTCGGTGAAGGGATAGGCTTTGGAGACGTATGGATTTTGAGTCTTCCCTCCTTCAAATGGATCAAGGTATGCTGCGGCTGAATAGCAGTCACTTCTTGGCTTACCGTAGTTGCTAATGGTCGCAGTGGTTTGAGGACAACGATACCGCGCATCATTCCCTTTCCTGTACTGTATTCGGGGATTCCCAAATGATTGTCATGGGTGGTCATTTTCCAAACCGTACGACAGACTGCGATGTCCCTTCTATATATGGCCAGCACGGTCTCCACCTCGGCAAAACGGAGCAAGGACAGCAGTGGGGAGAGTTCGATCCTAAAAGTACCGGCTACAAAGTCCCGCCGGAGGTCACCAAGACTATTGGGGGTGGCCCTAAAGGAAGCGCAACCGTATCGGAGCCAACTTCCGGATTCTCGCATAGAGATTTGAAAGTTCAATTTGGACGCGCGTATACCCAGGCAGCTCGTACCCCAACACGAAACGTATCTCCTGATGCAACACAGCCGCATGGCTCAGAGCCATTTAATCCCCCTGGAAAAGACAACCATAAAGCCGTGATAGGAGGCGGAGTCGGTGGGGCCCTTGGTGGCCTCCTGTTGATTGCAATTGGTGTTTTCTTCTTTGTCAGGCGTCGCAACAAGAAAAGACAAGTGTCTGCCTCAGAGACAGCGAAGGCTGTTAATGAGGACACCGCTGAGCTCGCGAATCCACCTATGTCTCCTGAGAACTATCATGATCACGTTTATTCACCGCCTGGATCGCCACCTCCTCCAGACTACAAATTGCCATTCAACGCTTCCACTCCACTATCACCACAATCGATTCCGGCTGAGCTTTCCGCTTGGTCAAATCCTATCGAGCTATCTGTTCTTTCAGAAGTGTCCGGGTTACAAAACTCTGCGCCAGTCGAGCTATCTGGTGCTTCTAGCTCAGTTCCCGAGTCCAGTGAAACCGGTATCAGAAGTAGATGATTTTATAGTACCGCAGTACTAAGGGCTATCCCTACATCGTTGTATAATATTTGCTAATGTTAATTTTGGACAAATTTGACATAATTCAAAGTCATTGTACAAATGGACAAGGTGTGTCACACTGCACAGTGTTGATTTTCAGACAAATCCTCAATCCCAATAGTCTTTTTTGATTAGAAAATCAGCTTATTCCTTTTTCTCTTGGTTAAACCTCTTGGAGAAGATTACAGTTCCAATCTATAGACAGAAGTGGCAATCCCTCCAGTGCAGGCTGATGTCAATATGCGTAGTAACAAGCGCGTGCTTTACGTCTCAAAATTGCAGTTGCTGTGCCTTTTATACGTTCCTCAAATGCCATTTGTAGCTAAATGTTTTGATTAAACTTCAGCCAGCACTTATTATCATTCTCCGCACCTCCACCTACTTTTAACGGAACGAAAATAACTGCAGAAATTCTCGGCTCTGTCACAACATCAGGAATGTTGGGGGTCGGCCATCATCCTGTGTTTAAGCCAGCTATTGTATTTTTGGCTCACTATTTCGGTGCTACATCTTCTGTCAAGATCCTTTGAAAGCTCTATAAAATAGAGGAAAGGCGAAGAAGAGAGCTTAAGACTTAAGTTCTAACCTTTTTCGTAGAAAGGGTGTGTTTTCTAGACAGGATTCCGCGTAGCACTCTACCATCGAGGAGTTTGTACGAACGTTTGCGTCTAGCCTCGGTACTCACTATTCTTAGATGGAACACATTCCAGAGTACTGTTGAATTGAGTCTATAACTTTCTCTAAAGTTTTTGCTTTTGCATGCGGGTGCATTAGGAATCCTCCAAAGATGTATTATTGGAAGAGTTTTTCGTCCGTAGTGGAGGCGAGCTAGTTAGAGTAGGGGGAGTGATATTTTGTTTTGTCATTCTTTTAGAAACTTTGATAAATTTAGCTGTTTGCTTGAGACCACAAAGAATTTTAGCCACGTACTCATTTTACGACGCAGTTATATATCTAATAGAATAGTGTACTGCCTTGTAGCATCTTAAGACGCTAGCGGAAGAAGTCTGTCGTGAAGTGACAAACAACCTACCTACCTGAATTAGAGCACGAGCGTGGCAGTCAAACAGTCACAGAAAATGCAAAGGGATCGAGACGTGTATGTAAGATGCTAGTACTGTTGAAAGTGATTGGTGTGTTCGTGTTATAAACTTGCCAACATTCCTCTTTATGGGCCTCCTGTAATTTCATGAGTTACCTTCTCAACATTAAATACGCCATTCTCGTCCGTGAGTTCCTCTCTGCGACCAAAATAAAATGGGAACGTTATATCAGGATTCACTTCACCAAGGTCCGCTATAACGGTCTGCGTGTCTTCAGGTCGAATCCTAAAATTATACCAAGCCTTTCCATTTGCCGGGAGCAAACCGTACTCGTCGAACATCCATGGCTCTCCCCAAAAATAATATTGCATAGAGATAGTGCCATCCCGGGCAGTACGTGCGTCTGCAATGGCGATACCATTGTCTAGGATGAACTTAGCCGCGCGGGCATGAGCGTGAAACCATTTTCGACAATCTTCTTCCAAAGCGCCGATGAAAGCGGAAACGTCGAAAGCCTCGCCGGGTGCTAGGCTATGTTTCAAGCCCGAGCTATCGCTTGGACACTCTTGTGATTCGAGGAGCCATAAAGAGGATTTCGCTGCGTTTAGGATCCCAGGGATACACTACAGCGACTGTATTAGTACTTCGCGTGTATTCGAAGAAGGTTGTCAGTAGGCGTACAGGCTTTGCTTCTTCAGCGGTACAGAATAAGAGTGTGCGCGACATTGCGAAAGTGGGACGGGGAAGGTTGGAAAAGGCACTTGGAAAGGTGTAGATGTTAAGGTGCGACTATGAAGTTTAAGAGACAGATATACACTTTTATGCGTCTTTGATTCCCTTATAGCTGTTTGCGCCGTGGACTATGCCATGGACTACGCCGCATTGTATGCAAGGGTGACGTAGTATTAGGGAGAAAAGGGTAGGTTCCGGTGTAGATTGGTAGGGAAGGACCTGTTTTGCATCTTTCCTTACAGTTGCTATAATGGTGTAATAAGCGCTTTGAAATAGACTGTAATGAATAGTGGTATATGGTACAAATGCAATATCTGCTTCCCCACCTGCCCCAATGGGCGACAACCAAATCGCAGGAAAGATAGAGAAACCCAAGTTGAAGGAAAGAATATTACATGCCTGAAATGCATACAGAAGAATTAACAAAAAAGATGCTATACAACCATCACTCTTGTGTGTTTTCCTGGTGACCCGTTCCCTACCTGATACCGAACGGATCCTTTGCTACACAGCTTCAGTAGTCAAAGCGATCCGGCAGTACTAGTGGTGCCACTAAACTCCAGATGTAGATTGCATAGCAAACCCACGCACTTATGATCTTTGCCCAACTGGCCCAGTAAGTTCGGCCGACAGGGACAAAATCGTTGGACATGTCCTTTTCGTCGAAGTTGGATGTCAACAGTGTGGCGACCCACGTGGTGCTTAGGAAGAATATGATGTGGAAGAGTGTGTAGTTGTATTGCGTAGCGTTGCGCTCATCATCGCCCCGAGATTTGGAAGCCGTACTGTCATCCTCGTCGTCGCTGTCAGGGTCGTCGAGAGCAGAGGCCGGGAGCGAACCAGATTCCACAGCGGCGCGAAGAGCGGCTTGGCGCATCTCCCTTCGGGATTCGGGCTGCTGTGATACCAGTCCATGCTCATAATCTTCAGTACCGACGCGGGTGTAGCCGTTTCCATATGAGTTTCCTTGCTCGCCCAAGGCCAAGCCGTAGGTTGCGGCGCGGGTGGTGGTATATGCGACGGTAACGAATGTGACTATGGCGCCAATAACGATGGTGGCTTTGCGCGTGCCTCGGGCTCGAATCAAGGGGTTGCATTGGTGATCGTCCGGCTCCATACCGACTGCTGAGAGGGTGAGGTATGTACAATAGATAGCCACCATGGCAGACTGGGCGAGACCGGCGCGGGGATTAACGGTTTGTACCGCGGGATGGATCGAGACGACTGAGGAAATGAGAAGTAGCAACAGATTGATCTAGACGCATTAGTCGAAATTAAACAGAAACAGGTGTTCCAGACATACCGTGATTGCTGCCTGGTTCATTCCGCAGCCGCTCTTAGCGAAGTAGATGTACATGACAATAGTCATAGCGAACGAAGCCAGGTACATAAAAAGCGCAGACCCGACCAGCAAGCCAGTCCAAACCCTCGACTCGGTGACTTCAATCTTCTCCTGGCAATACTCGGCCCAGTTGTGCGCCAAGTCGACCAGCAAAATGAGACCGATGAGCAGAAACAAGCAGGCGCCGATCATGGCAATATAGTTGCCCCAGACTATGAAAAACGAGTTAGGGATGAAAAACGTCAAGACTATCATGCCGATCCAAGCAATGACCTTGGGACCCCAGAAGCCGTTCTGTATCGGTGCTCGGCCGTCCTTGGAGCTCCGCACTCCGACAAGCATCAGGGCCATTAGGATATGAAAAAAGCCGAGTGCGAAGTTGATGCGCTGAACCGCAACGTAACCGTAACACTGTTCGCCGTGGCATTTGATATCGACGTAATCGAGTGTGAGGTGCGAGAGTTTCTTCATAGCCCAGTCCGTGAGCATGATCCATGATACGATGGAGTTGATGAGGAGGATGAGGGCGTATGCGATACGGGTGGCGATGCTATTGCCGCATTTTCCGCATGAACTGAAGACGGCACTGCAAGTAGCAGCTCCACAGCAAGAGGCGCCAATTCCCCAGAGCTGATATTGATTTGGTGGTTAGCATTCATCGTCTCACATGTGTAGTCGTATACCTCGGTGGCGCCGGCGAGGTTTAGGGGTCCAAAGCAACGGTATAGGGAAGGGACGTACTGTGCCGACACTGGGCATGGCCAGGAATGGGATGGATAGTAACGCACCCATGATTTATGACAGAGGGCGTCGCAAAAGTGAGAGAATTTCGTGGAGTTGAAGCCTTGGAGGATCAATCGTTGATGTGTCCCATGACGTTGAAGCTTCACGCCTCCAATGCTTGGCGCGCTAGCCCCTAACAGGATTAGACATCGCATAGAATCACCCATGTACACGTTCATGCATTTGATCTTGCTGCAAGTCATTTTATTCGTAAGTTAAGACATACATAATCGGTAGATACTGGATGAGTAGAGTTGAAGAATAGAAGGAAACATGTTCTAGAGGAGGGTCATGCAATAGCAAACAATTGGAACAAGCACTTGAGGTATTGATCTTGATTGATTGGAAAGATTTCGAAGCCGTTGATAAGAGTACGAGTATTGAAGCTTCCTGTCTATTCAGATACCCGATTGAGAAGAGAAACGGGATCTGTAGTCATAAGGGACTGATGCGCCTACAACATACATGTATGAATTTTTGCAAGCGACATGGAAGTGGGCAATCCACTCGTCAATCCCTATGCAGTTATGAGATGTCAATAATTGCAGTTGATTAACCTAACACATTTCTCAATTTTCGGACCTTAATATCGATATCAAAACAAATCAGTGGACAACTCAGCTTAGATACAATCATGGATGCTGACATTCGATATTACCAAGAACAACCGACCTGGAGGTAAGTTTCACCATCATTGTAGCGGACCAACTATAAATAGGTGTTTTGCTAACAGCTCAAATTTATCAAGCTTCACTCCAAATTGAATGTCACGAACATGCACTCACGTACCTAGAATTCAGAAATAACATTGATGGACTCGAAAAAATACGACTGTAGGCCTCAGCTTAAATGTACATGTAGCTCTTTGCCTAATCCGCGAGCGACTTATGTACGAAATGCGGCTACTTTGTTGCAGCTCCTTCAACAAATAATGCCACATTTTCACCGTGAAACTCGCCATAAAACTCCAATATCCATTTCATCACTTTCTTTTGATTTTGCGTGACAAGATGAATGCTGATAGGCCTCGGAAAGAAGTAATCGCACGCTTATCTTATCAATTGTCACGTATCTCCACCACCCCAGGCTTCGGCTTCCCTCAGGAAAGTGTGCGAACAAGTGAACTTTGATAGTGGGCAATCTCCACTTTTGTTCAATTTCAGGTTGCCTCGTGGCATCGTGCACTTACCGACAAGGAATATTACCTATCTGATTGTCTCATCTACTTATCTGTCCGGGGGTCTGTCTGCTCCGGGTCGCCGCCAATTGCCGATCCCACATCATCACCAGTCAGCCAGCCCTCATTTCTCAACAACTCTACGTCCTTTTTATTTCATGCCTCACCCTATCCGCCCTTTCAAGTCAACTATATGATATCTCGGTGATATTTCCAGCGTTTCCGCTCCCCTGAGCAGCCATGGCTGTCGTCCAACAGCCCATTACCCAAAAGAAGACGCGCATCATCTCCGTCGTTGCAGCGACCACGATAGCCCTCGCCTGTGGTACCAATGTACGTGTTTCGTTGCATATCGAAGCTATCTTCAGAATCACTGACCATCCGTAATGGCAGTATGCCTACTCAGCATGGGCCCCCCAATTCGCCGATAAACTGCAACTGTCCGCGACCCAAAGCAACGTCATCGTACGCATCCGCATTTCCTGTCCATCCACAATCGCTCGCCAGCTATATCGAACTCATGCCTGACATGATGATAGGGAACAGCTGCGAACCTCGGCATGTACGTCTCGGGCATACCTATGGGCATCATCACCGATCGCAAAAGCCCGCGATTGTCTGGTCTGATTGGCATTGTCGCATTGTTCGTTGGCTACTTTCCCATACATGTCGGTAGGTGGAAAATGGAATATACTAGATAAATCGGGTCCAGGCTAAAATTGGGAAGCGTACGATAGGGGTGTCGGATCCATGAGCGTTGGGTTAATTTCCTTATGCTCCTTTGTATCTGGCCTCGGCAGCTGTGCAGCATTCCAAGCCGCACTCAAAACAGGTACCGGCCAGCGACAGGAGGAATCTTATTTTTTCCACTAAATTTGCGCAGCTACACTGAATTGGCCGACACACCGCGGGACGGCATCGGCATTTCCCCTCGCTGCGTTTGGCTTGAGTGCCTTCTTCTACACCCTCATTGCAGGTATCGCTTTTCCTGGCGATACGTCAAGTTTACTTCTACTGCTGTCTTTTGGTACCTCAAGCATCGTCTTAGCATCACTTCCTTTCTTGAGAGTGGTAGATCACAGACCTAGCGCTGGATATACTGGGATCCCCACGACTGAACGTACCAGAAGAGACTCTAACCTCCTTCATCGCACGCGCTCAAACGGTAGTAAGACTAGCAGCAAATATAGTAGCTCCTCGCTCCCTCAGCCAGAAATCAGTAAGTTTATGTCCTTCCATTTGTTGTGCCCTTGATCGATTGTCTACGCACCTCTTGGTAGTTGCCAACTTTACAAACCAGGCCATGACGAACAAGATGGCGATTCCGAAACGTCCTCCCTCCTCTCCATCCCAGGCGACATTCTGCCAGAGGATGACGATGCAGCAAGTATGAAGACAAATCACTCACACTGTTTAGATATTACAGGGCTTGCTTTGTTGTATAAGACCCAATTCTGGCAGCTCTGGATCTTGATGGGTTTGTTAACAGGTGTGGGTCTAATGACTATCAAGTAAGTACTTGCGCCAGAGTTTCATTTTCAACACATCAAATTTGCTAATGGTCATTCACAGCAATATTGGTCACGATGTTCAAGCGCTTTGGAACCACTATGACTCAACCTTAAATAAAGATTTTGTCGTGCACCGCCAATTGCTACACGTCTCCATCATCTCTCTCTGCTCTTTCCTCGGTCGATTGTCTTCCGGTATTGGCTCCGACATCATTGTCAAGAAACTCGAAATGTCTCGCTTCTGGTGTGCGGCAATTTCGGCCGCCGTCTTCATGCTTGCACAGATATGTGCTATTCGCATCGAGGATCCGCATTATCTATGGGCAGTTTCCGGCCTATGCGGTCTTGCGTACGGTATTCTCTTTGGAGTGCTACCTTCGCTAGTGGTGGATGCGTTTGGTCCGGATGGCTTTGCAGTCAATTGGGGTGTCATGACACTAGCCCCCGTCATCAGTGGAAACATCTTCAACCTGTTTTACGGTGCCGTTTACGACTCTTATTCCGAGGTCCAACCTAGTGGTGAGCGCAACTGCGACGAGGGAATCATTTGTTATCGTGCAGCGTACTATGTCACACTTGTCTCCAGCATTTTAGGACTCGTGGTGTGTTTCTGGGGAATAAGACATGAGCAATTGATTCGGAAGAATGAAGAGGCAGAGCATGAGAGACATCGCGATGCTTGATATGTACACAGTGCGAAATAATTGTACATGTTGATGCGCGAGATTCAGATATATTGCATCATTGATACTTAGATAGGCACTCTTTCTCGTGATCTTGGGCCCATAATGATCTACTGTTAGCTACATAGCTATATTCACATCCACAAGAAAAAGGATAAGAAGGGATTGAGAAACAGCCATGGAAGTGATTGTCCGACGTTTACCAGATTTCCCTCTTTTTTTTTCTTTCGGGGTTGTAGTAAAGACAGGATTATTTTCCATCTGCATCAAACCCAAATACCACTGTTTCTCTGATTTAGAAGTGGACCACACACAGGGTGGCATGGCACCTGAGTATGGATCGTTAATCTAATTCAAAACATTTGTCTTGCACTTTTATTTGCTCTCTGCACTGTGCATATCCCTGTCTTACTTTTTGCCATGAAGTGAATTTCTTACTGCCCATTACAAATGTGGGAACCGCAGGATTCCAGTGATGACAATTGATGGGTCGGACTCAGGTACTAGCGAATACTAGCGAATCCGGACAACGCGGGCGAGAGAGAAAAGCCGCACATTATAATGTAGTAACATGTTGTACTGTCTACAACGACCTGTCCTGGAATTATATCTTTCTTATATCTTCTGCGATTGTAAGTTATAAGCTAAAGTTTATTTGCATTCATTTAGAATCTTATCCTATCATGTGGTGAGAGAGTATTTGTTACCTTAAATAAAGAGTAGTTTCAAAAGAAGTTCTAAAAAGCCAACTCTTAGCGTGGATTATAGTGTGCGGCTTTTTATCACGCCCGCGTGCCGGAGTCCGAGGCGAAGTATAAACAATCGGGTTGCCCGGTCTATAAATCAAAAAGGAAGAAAATTGATCGAAGACTGGAGGATCACGTATTAGGCATTCATCTTAGTTCTTAAAAATGGCGTTGACCTCCCCACTACCCCTCGTCCAAACGCTGCACATCATCTTGCCCCCTTTACTCTTCATCGTTGCAGGTACCCATTCTTACCCTTCTCTCCCCAAGTCACGCCCGTACTAATAAGAAAATAGGCATCTCCTTTTCCCTATCCATCCTTGTGGTTCCCCTCCTCAAACTCCTCAAACCTGCCGACATTCTATCCCAATTCGCCCACCTCATCCACTTCGGAGGTACCTACCTCCAGACCTCTGCGCAATGCCTCGCGTTCTCTACTCTTGTTACTACACTCCTGACCTCGCTCCTCGCCGACCCGGTTGAGGCACAGAAGTGGAAGGTTTGGGCGTGCGCGCTGATGGCACTGGTGGCCGTTGCACCCTATGAGACGGTGTTGATTTTCCCGTTGAATGAGAAGATAGAGCGGACTAGGAGGCTAGTGAATGAGCGCAAAGCTCTGGAGCAAGAAATAAAAGGGGAGTTAAAAGACACCCTGAGCCGGTGGGGAAAGTTGAATCTTGGGAGGGCCGGGTTGGCAGCGTTTGCGGGAATCTTGGGAGTTCTTGGAAGGGCTAAATGATGCATGGGGTGAATTGGAGATGGCTTAGTAGCGGGTTAAAGCATCTACGGGACATGACATACAAACAGTGGCATGCGATGCTGGATTTCCAGGATCATAATGAATACACAGTCCTGCGAGACTAGGGCATTTCCGATCAATTTGTGAACGGAGTTTTGGGGTTCTAGAGTGAACGTTGTACATACATGACGAGGCAGACTTTAAGGAGATATATCATCAGATGGATTATCAGATATACTTACGATACTTCTCAAAATACGGTGGATTCTAACTATGATGGGCATATCCGTAGACTAGTACCGCAAGGACAACGACTTCGCACTCCATGTCGGTTCGAAGGATCTAATCGGGGACTATCGTCGCAAAACTTCGGCATACAAGCATAAGATGGAATACGAACAAGACAGAACGAGGCAGACAACAATCACACGTAAAGGAACGAGAAGTAGGTTGTGATTAGTAGGGCGGAACCAACGTCCTTGTGAGGTGACCGCTCTCAATCTTCGGAGACGGTCGATCTGAGAACGCTAGGCCCATTAGTATAACCCGTCGCGTGTGCTAACTTGTCCAAGTAATCTTTAAGTACGTTAAAGTGAGGAAGGTATAGCTTTTTGCTGCTAAAAAGCCACTCGAGAACTCGATCTTTGATGTCCGAAATAGTGATTTTGAGGCTCCTGGTAGATCGACTGTACAATTCCTGGCTCGCAAAGACTCATCGATCATCGCAAGCAGCAAGGAGAATTTGACCCCTCAAACCGACAAAAAAAATTGGAGATTTTTACAATTGAACAGAAAACATGCAGTGATCTTTTTTTGTAGTTATCGCTTGGCCCCCACGCGACACAAACGAACAACCGAAATCCCATGTCTTTCGCAAAGTCTCTACCGGGCAAGTGCTATTTCCGTAGTGCCTCGTAGCTCAACAAATCTCCGAAGGCAACACAGCCAATCAACAGTCCTCGCATACTTTCTCCAACGAGCTGCTATCCTATATGAGAATGTTTTTGGAAAATAGACGAGGGGAGTGACGACGAAAGCTTAATTCGTTCAGCCCTTGTCAACGTTTGTAGGACTAGATCGTAATGCATGTCGGGATTTTTCCCTTCTGATGGGACGATGTTTGGGATTATATAAAGAGTTCTATAAGACCTTCCCTCTCTTTTTAGTCAGTCTGCTTTTCATTCCCTCCTTAATTCTTTCTTTCTTTCGTTCAAGAGTACTTCTATCTTACCCCAGTCTTTCTTTCAGAAACAAGCCTTAAACATTTTTTCTTACTCCAGTCTGTTCCTCAAAAAGTAATAATTGTTCGTATCAAGAATCCACTCATCATGAAGTCAACTATCGCCTCTACCATCCTTCTTTCCTCGCTCGCTTTTGCGATGCCCCAACCCGAAGTTGCTCGCGCGGCGCAACAAACCGACGTCTCAGATCTCATGAACCACGTCATTGCCGGAAAACTAAAGTGCTACAACAACGCTGTTCTCTTTGCGCGCGGCACTTTCGACTCCGGCAACATTGGAGTGTGGGTAGGCCCGCCACTATTTCAGGACGTGGGTGACGAGTTCAACGGCGATGTGGCGTTCCAGGGCGTGAATGCGAACGACTACCCTGCGACTCTCGGCGACTATGTCAAGACGAGCGGCAGCAAGACGTGCGCAACCAGCTGTGCGAAGACGGTCACGGACTATCTTAATAAGTGCCCGACCGCCAACATTTTCCTTTCTGGATGGAGGTACGATAAACACAAACCATCGTTTTGATAATTTGTGCGAAATACTGACAATTTGATAGCCAAGGCGCTCTCTGCACCCACACCTGCATCGAGCAACTCAAAGGATCTGCCGCATACAAAAATATCAAAGGCGTAACGACCTTCGGCGATGAAGCCGGCCTCATGGACCCCAAAGTCATCCCTCCCTTCCCCAAGGAAATCCCCGTTAAAGCTTTCTGTGTCGAGGACACCGTCGCCCCAGATGTTCTGTGCACTAAGACGCTTGCATCAGGGTTCAAGCTCCCGGACAGCATCAGCGGTTTCAAAGACATTGTCGTCGACGCTATGGTTGGCCTTACTAAGGTCGCCGTCACCTCCGAGCAACGCAACTCTGTTACCAATATCCTTTTCGGTATGACGTCGGGTTTCTTGAGTGTTACGGATTACTTCCTGGCGGATGTGAAGGCGGGTAAAGGTCCGAAGGTGGGCGGTTTTGCCTCAGCATTTCAAGTATGGTAGTAATGGTATGACTGGCGAGGCGGCTACGTGGATGGTTGCGCAGACCAAGAAGGCGTGATTCAAGCGCGATGTGTCGCGGTTGAAACATAGATGAGAGACAGTTTCTAGATTTACGTTCATGCTTAGGATTTTGGGATGAAGTATAGATTTGTGTGATCGTCAATCGATTTATTTTTGTACAAGTTACTGCAAAACAACCAAGTGACACTATTCATCTTGTGTTCATTTAGAACCCGCGTCAAGTCCCAGACAATTTATTCAAGGCGAGGCTCAAGGCGGGAACAAGTATCATGCCAATTATTACACGGATTTTTTGAGTGATCCCGTGGGGTGAGTATTCCGGTATACATATGGATATACACCATTGAATCATCGAAAACCATATTTTTGTCCCTTTATCTCAGTAATCTACGCATTGATTTTAGCACGCGTAACATGTAAGCACCTGTTTTGCAGATTCGGATTGACTGGTTTATGCTCGATACCATACTATTATCAGGGTCTCAATCTATTGATCGTGATAGAGTAAGCAAGGTGATGGATACAATACTTAAAAAATGGTGATGCTAAGATATATATTTTGTATTTCAAATAAGGGTAATACTAAAACCTCAAGTCAGTGATTGTACGATCTCAACTCGTTCGTGCATAGTTACAGGTAGCACAAGGACTGTGTAATACCGACTTGCGGAGACCACATGATCTGTCCTTTCCCCAAAAGATCGAATATCGATACTGCCCAAGAAATAGCGTATTTATCGCAGTCTGTCTGGTTCTCGATGACTTGTAACTACATATGTAACTATCATTGATATCTTCCACTTACTGCTACACTTTCAGAGTAACATGCGTATTTAAACGATTATGATTCGTGGGTGACACAATGACGCAAACACTAAACCCAACGTAGACTAGCGAGAGATTTGCTTTCGTCCCAGTGCGTTCCTGGTGCAGACCGGGGGACTACCAAACGGGCCATATATATGTATCGCACCCACTCAGACATCGCATCAAATCAAATCAAATTGACCAGTTCAACATGTCCTCCTTTGAAAACCAAGTCGTAATTATTACTGGCTGCAGTTCCGGCATCGGCCTCGCAACCACAAATCTCTTCCTGACCCGCGGCGCAAAAGTCTTCGGCATCGACATCCAACCCTTCAACACCACCACCTTGTCCGCAGACCACCAATCAAACTTCTCATTCCACCAAGTTGATCTCACCATTGCCAAAGCGACAGACGACGCTGTCGCGGCGTGCCAGATTAAGTTCGGGAAGAAGATTGATGTTCTGGTGAACTGCGCCGGCGTCACCGATGGGTGGTCGAGCGCGGATACGTTGAAGGACAGCGAGTGGGATCGCGTGATTGGCATCAACTTGACGGTGCCAGTTAAGTTGATGTCGGCGGTGCTGCCCGCGATGAAGGAGGCGAAAAGTGGTGCGATTGTGAATGTTTGTAGTAAGGCAGGGATTGCGGGTGCTGCGGCGGGGATCGCGTACACGGCGAGTAAGCATGGTTTGGTGAGTATTACTTTTTCTTATTTTTTCCCTTTATCCGACGGATGTGGTCTCAAGATGAATTTGTTCAATGCGAGTGTTTTTACTGATAGATAGATAAAGGTCGGAGCAACAAAAAACGTGGCATGGCGTTTCCGCCAGGACAACATCCGCTGCAACGCCGTTCTCCCCGGTGGTAAGTTTCTCGACCACAAAACTTCATGGCGCGCAATCTTTGACTCTAGATAATAGGCGTAAACACAAATATTGCTTCATCAGTCAACATGGAATGTTTCGATCCTGAAGGTTTCAACGCCTTCTTCCCCAACATCCAGATGCATCTCGGCAAATCGGCAGATGGCCAACCGGAACCCATCATTGGTACTGACGATGTCGCGAACGGGATTGCGTATTTAGCTTCGAGTGATGCGAAGATGGTTAGTGGGGCGTTGTTGCCGATTGATTCGGCCTGGTCGACTCTGTGATTCATGTTGCTATTGGTGGCAATGAAGAATGGTTGGCGTCTTAAAAACTTTTACATTTCAAGAGGCTGGTGGAGAGATATAATGGATGTAATGAAATGACTAGGTTTCGGGTCAAGATTTAAGCATCTACCCTTGAACTATAGAATTTAGGTCTTTTATTCAATTTTTTTACCCGAATAACAATATGGCCTCACATGATCACATGGAGAATGTCTCGTTCATTTGTTAGTTAAACATCGTTATTAAACAGTAATTACTCTATGATTGAACTTTTCTATGCCCCAATAGCCTGTGGGTTCCAAAACACGCCCTTCGAATCAACTTTCTCTTTCAAACTCACCAACCTCGCATACACCTCCTCTCCATAATACAACTGATGCGCTGTCGCCGCATCCAAGCTGGGATCTACATAATTCAAATACGCACCAAAATCCGTCTGCGGCTGCGCTTTTACCACGGCATCGTTGAGCCCATTAATGAAATCCACCGAGTTCGCCGTGCTCCCGTAGTTTTGTACCACCCACAGACTATTGCGGTCATTGTACGCAGCGAAGTCCGTGTCTTTGGCATTGATTGCGGATCCTGGACCGCCGTAGAGATTGATGATGCTAAAATAATCCACCGATGTGCCCTTCTTCATGTAATCGTACAGAGAGGACAGCGCGGCTGATGTGAAGCCATCAGATTCAGGCACAGTTATCGATTTAGCGAAGAAGTTATCGTGCTCGCTGTACCCGGTCAACGGTACTTTGATTGTGCTGGTGCCTGAAACTTTGACGAGATAGTCGTACCAGGAATACGATTGCACGATGACGTTGGTGGGCGTAGGTAGGCCTCGGAGAAATTCTGGTCGGATTTTGTCGTTGAATTCGGAGACGGAGCCGAAGAAGGCGCCACTAGGTGAGAAAGACCCGTAGCCATCCATGTAGATGCCGAATGAGATGCGGTTGTCGACTACGGAGGCGTTACGTGCGAAGTCCTGTAGGTGGAGGAGGGTATTTGTGAACGTAGTTTTCGAGTCGAAGATGCCGCTCCACTGCACTTCGAAGTAGGTGATAGAGGAGGGCGCGTCGTGGGATTGAAGATAGAAATTTACTACTATTCCCAGCGATTCAGCTGCACCTCGGATACCCCAGAAGAGCTCGCTATTCTCGTCGGCCGATGCAGTGACGAGGGAACCATCCGCGAGAACAACGTCGGCTTTTACAATAGCGTCCATCGCAAGTCCCCAGTTGCGCGACGTATGCCCATAGCCACCGTGGGTGGCGTGTCCACCGATGCCAACGCCGGGGCAAGTGCCGTGCGATAGAGCTTTCTTTCCCTGAGTCCAGATTCCGTCTGCGAGATTGCCTAGTCGAACACCGCCACCGACTTTTACGAGACCGTTCTGATCGACGGAAACATCCGTGAAAGACCCCAGGCTGATCATCATGGCGCCATCTTTTCCCCCAGAACTGAAACTCGCGTAGGAGTGGCCTCCTGATTTGGCTTGAACTTTGAGACCGGCATTTGAAGCGCAAACTACAGCGTCTTGGATATGCTGGTTGGTCGTGGGAACGACAACGACTGCTGGTTTGTATGCAAGACGCAAATTGTATGGCTGTACGAGATTGCCGTACTCAGCATCGGAGCTCATCTTGTAGGGGACATCCTTGGAATTCAGACATTGAACAGCGGAGCTATCCGACGAAGGTGTTGACGTAGGAGCAGATGTCGTGGTTGTTGGTTGGCCGTTACCTTTGCAGTTACCAAATAGAGGATTACAAGATGCTCCACAGTGCCCATCTTCCGAGCCACACCATCCATACTGCGAACAACAATCGCCAAAAGAACTCCCTGTACAAGTGTAACCATTATCTCCTCCGCAAGTTCCATCCGTAGATACTTTTGCTGTACGTGTTGGTTGCGGTGTCGAGGATGATGATCGAATTGTTGACGTAGGAGGATTCGTGCCGGCACAGGTTCCAAAGGCAGAGTTGCAGCCTGTTTTGCAATGTCCATCTGTATTGCCACACCATCCATATTGAGAACAGCAGTTTCCAAATCCGCTGTCTAGGCATGTGTATTGTGTGCTGCCTCCGCAAGAACCGTCCGGGGATACGGTTACGGCGTGCGCAAAACCTGCGCAGAGCAGTGCTGCTGAGAATGTGACGAACGGCTTCATGCTCGGCTTAAGCTCCCCAACAACTAGATATTAATAAATTATAGTATGATATGGGAGGATGAAGGAAGAAGGAAGGCCGCAAGGACGGGGTTGATGGGCGTTATAATAACCTTTTCGAGTCAACACCTTGCGCATTTTCAATACGGTGTTATTCGAGCTCCAGGGGATTCCTGGATAATTTTGCGTATTGCGCACAGTTCAGCATATCTAGCGGGCTTCTTTGTTATGATTATGTATAAGCACTAAGGCCGACACCAAGACATTACGATTAGCTGATGTTCTGTCAATGCAACTTTGTAGGTTAGAGGCGGTGTCATTTTCGCAAAAGTGGTACAGAACGAAAACAACTCGTGGGTAAGGGGCTTGAGATCAATATTGAGTAGTGGGTCTAGCGCATGATTCTTATTACTTTTCCCCAACAGCCAAGCCACCGTTGCACATTATTCATGCTAGTGCCGCTATACTTAGACTTCGTCTATGCTATTTTGAGAAGATGTCGTGTATTGAGGATGATTACTCCTTTGGCGATGATCTTTTTCTTTTCTTCGTTCGCATGTCTTGAATGCATTCAGCCACGTCATGACGGCATTCACTGTATTTTGACAGCAATATTGACGGTATAAATCGATAATTTCTACGCAATTATATCGTCTTACTGACCAAATCCGCCATGGCGGATCGAGAATACATGGCTTTTTTTTAACTCTTTTTTCTTCTCTATAGTATTGTTTGTATTTTTACATGAAAAAAATGATGCTAATAGAAAACTT
Organism: Periconia sp. R9002; assembly: GCA_023627715.1. NCBI lineage: Eukaryota > Fungi > Ascomycota > Dothideomycetes > Pleosporales > Periconiaceae > Periconia > Periconia sp. R9002. The sequence goes on from JAMAHW010000095.1 coordinate 23,495, forward strand.
ACAAAGAAACCAAACAGGAGCCCCTGGATTTCTCTCTTCCACGAGAGCAAAAAAATAAACTCCCCTACATGTCTCCAATCCCGCCAGCTACTTATTTGAACCCAAACTTCGCCATCTCCTCAGGCGTCAAAGCCCCATTTCCACACGGAAAAGGATCCTTTTGCTCGGGGTCTGGGAAGCCGGGATTCCACTCGTCACTCGGCTTAGATTCTTGAACAACTCTATCAGCGGTACAAATAGGTAATTGAACGAAACCAGGTTCCCGCACGCCGTCGCCAATGATCAAATTCGCACTTTTTTCCGGATCTTTTTGGAAGGCTTTGCTCATGCTGTACCCGTTCTTGTATCCGTTGCGACGGTATCCTTGGAAGGCACTTATTGCTCACATTAGACGGTATGATCGAAGATGAGAACTGTTTGGGTTATACATACCTTATTACCAGATCGTCTAGAGTAAGACCACCCCAGAATTTTCCTGATAGGGAGTTACTCTTTCCGTTTTCGTCTTCTCCTTTCTCGCCGCCTGGCAGCGCCCAGAGCATAAGACCCTTTGGATTTCCGTTGCGGGTGTAGCTGTTCACAGTGGGGAATCCCACAAAGAAAGTGAGGTTTTTGTAGCAGACGGCCATGCGTTTTGACTTCTTCGGATCAACGATCCAACTTAGTTTATCGCCTTCCGTGACGCAGTTTTGTGGATCCATCCTTGAAACGCAGTCCATCAGTAAACATTCCAGTGCACAAGTTGGAACATGGAACTGGCTGTAGGCATATATACTTACAATATCATAGGTCTGATTTGCTGCGGTCTCTCCTTAATTTTGCGAGACGTGTTTTTCCAGGCCATTGGAAGCATTGACGCGTAAACAAGCTTCAGCGCCTCATTCGTAAATTTATCTTGGTCCATGTACTGGACTAACTGCATCGCGAGGCCATTCCTCACGTTCAGCTCAAGGACGTTGATATCGTGACTTGACCCCGAGAACAAGCTTCGCAAGAACGCAGCCTGTGTGTGCATCCAAGATTCGAACATAGCGGACATTATCTTCGACATATCTTTCTTTAGGTCGTCCGGGCTAAGTAAGATTCTGTGTCAGCAACGAAAAGCGAGTGTCAAGACAGACATACGTTAGGTGCCCTGAGGAGTCTTTCGCGAGAGCAAACGCGAACGAAACAGCAGAGTTGAAAGTATCCTTAGCAAACCCATAAGACTTGGGGTGTTGTTCCGCCTGGAATGGCACCTTGAGGACTACGATAACGTTAAATTCTAATAATTCATACATTGAAGTCTTTGTTGTTTGCGCTTACCTCTGTTCCAGAGCCCTGCCGATCCAACACCCGCGAATAAAGATGCGACGTCCAGCATCTCCTTCAGCCAATTGTTGTCTTCAGACTTAGCGGGGGAGAATGTTTCTTGGAACTCCTCGATGTGGTCCTGCATCTGGTTCAAGGCGGTGTTGAGTGCTGCGTGGGCGCTTGAGTGTATCTGGGATATGCTTTGTTAGGACCACCAAAATCTCCGAAGAAAGACACATGACTTACGTTGTGAATCGCAACAAATGAATTAATAATGTGAAATCTGCACGAGATCAGTTACTGTGCGGTTCACCTAGACAACATAACTCAAAACGTACCCAGCAGGCTTGTTGATTTCGTCGCAGCGTACAACGTTGCTGCACCCAGAGCCAGCATACACGTCGCCACATTGGAATTGTTCGTCACCTCCAAAGTAGTTGGAGATATACTGGCTATAGTTTAGCCTTGTGGGTGTTGTCGTACCCGCAGTACTATTGACGATCCAGCTCATCGACGCCGAGAAAAACGCCGCTTCAGCACCTGACGCGTTCCAACGGACATCCGGTGCCTGGTTTTCATCCGTGATGTAACGATCGGTGCATTTCACTTTGTTGGGGTCGACGTCCCAAATGGGGATAGGACTGGGATCGATGGGCTTTGTGTATGGCTTGCCGCGGTGGTTGCATACATATGCGCTAGAACACCATTGCCCCCCTTCGCGTTGGTACACCTTGTCCCAGTGGTACGAATAGCACTTGAGAGGTTTTTCGATCTCATACCGATGCCAGGCATCGCCAGCGGCATCGGGATCTTTGATGTTGGGATTGATGCGCACTGAGAAGGAATCGCCGTTGGGCAAGTTCGCAGAGACACCACCGTCCCGGCCCCAAGGAGCGAGAGGCACGCTGGAGTGCATGTTTGGCGCGTTGGTACTACTTCCGCTGCCTGTCCAGACATCGCCCTGGTAGTATAGCATTTCGCCGCCGGAGGGGCCACAATCTGCGAGGACCAGGTTTTCCATTGGGTTTTTTTGGGCGGAGGTGGTGGGAAACTTGGAGACCAGATTGATCACCCAGAATAGGTGACTCACTCTGTGAAGGGAATGCATTCTGGTAACTGAAAAGTATGTTCCAGATTAGTGTCGATGCGATGTACACCTGCTCCCGGTCTTGATTTTGGGGTTGATCGTGAAGTCGACTTGTCATATCGCGGTGATAGAGCTTCTTCATTTAAATGCGCCATAATAACAGCCATATTTTCAAGATCCTTCGCGCAGCTCCGATGGAACATCTCTCCCAGGCAGTGCAGGCCATCTCCTAGGCATCGGCGAAGTCGAGTGTGTGCGCTCAGATACCCAACCCAGTGAGGATCAAGCCATACCATAATTTAACTCCGCAATTAATTTCAACAGGTTTTTTGCATAGCGATTGGCTGAAATTGTTTAACGTTGCATCAAACGTGACTTCGTATCCAGACGTATAGCTGAGCCTCTGACCTCAGCCTCAAGCCACAGCTGTTTCAGCGCAAATGTCACCGCTTTTTGTGTAGAGTCAAGAGTAGCCACCCAGCACTGTCCGAGCTGAAAACATTACCGTTTGTGAAACAGTGCTGAGTGGACGCATGTCAACGTAGTATGGATAGGAAATTAGCAGACGGTGTGCTAAGGGATAGATCCAGATGTAATAGGTATAGAACTCGCAAGTAAGGAACACCTCAGCCATCTTGGCTTCATATTAAAGTATCTATATATAGGTAGTCAGTTAATTCATAAACCATCAAAGAATGTTTTTGCTCCGGACACTGACAGTTATAGGAGCAATTGGAGATTTTGAGAAATTTCGTAAAATGCTGCATCACAGTAACCATCAATCTTGCTACAAATCTCGACGCGACGCCTTCTGATGGAATTTTCTTTTTCAAACATATCAGCGTTTGTGAATTCAAGAAAATGGGAGATGGTAAAGGGTAAGGAATCGATATGTGGTAATTATGGTGATTTCTTAATTGCTGAATATATGTCACAAGTATCCATCAATCCTGTAGTTATCTTAAATCCCTCACTCATAGATGGAAAAATTAACACAACGGTAGATAGATAGTGAGACTAGTAGCCATTGCGAAATTCTATTTGAAGCGATGAGCGCGCGTTCCTTCTCCCTATGTACATATATATACATAGATACACCTACGAGATGGATTGGGACTGTTATGTGAAGATTTTATCCCGTCTCAGATTGGCTATCGATGTGTTTTGGCCAATACTGTCTGACCACGGCTTCACGATCGAGGTTTATAAAAAGCAGTGGGGAGAAATAAAGAAATAAAACAGAGATGGAAAGGATAGAAAAGATCCAAGGTATGCCGTTTCCCATGTAACCCTACAGAAACCAAGTAAAGAAAAATGGACCAGAGACGCTATGTAGATAAACAAGAGCCAGAAAGGGGAAGGGTGGTCCATTTACACAGAGAAATGGGAAGCAAGACGACATATGAACAAGCGAATATCAGCAGTTCCACTACTGATGGATCTGACTGACTTGGCCTCCACCCTGCGCCGGTCCACCCCACTCACTCTCATCGTCGCTCCCAACGTCCGTCCAACTACTCGGCGTCAAAATGCCGCGGTTCTCGCCGACCTCACTGAATCCTGCTTCTGAGAAGCCAGCCTCCGTAAAGCCGCCTTCTGAGAATACTTCAGAGCGTGTGTCAACGTCGCGTTCCTCGGCATCGGTGTCGTTCTGCATGCTGGCGAGGACGGCGATGTCAGATGCTTGGCTACCGACCATGGAGGCACCAGTGAAAGCTGAGGCTTCGGAGCGCGGGGTCAGCGTGCCCGTAGAGAAAGAGTCGGGCTCCTCAATATCATGAGTGTGGTCGGAGGTGAATGAGTAGAATGATTGCGCAACTTGGTCGGGTTCGGACGCGGACTCGGAGGGTTCGTGGATGGAGGTGGTTTGGGCGTGGTCGGGGTGCATGTAGACAGATTCTGGGCTGACGTCAATGAGTTGGCCAGCCGTAGCAGAGGGGAGGTGCTCGTTATCGTTGCTATCGTCTTGTATGGTGGCTGAGGATTCGCGAGTGGCAGACGCAGTGTCGTTGTCATGATCGAACAGAACGTGGTCATCTGAGAAGGGGTTGCCGTAGGCAGCAGCAGACCCGGCCATGAAACCAGCTACACCGCGCTTTCGTAGGTTCGCGTCGGAAGACTCAGTGCCGGTGGTAGTTCCCGCAGGCTTATCAGATGTATCCAGGTCCTTCTTGAGCATGCCGTCACTTCCCACGAGATCGTCGAAGCTGCTCTGGCTGGCGTTCGTCTTCCGCCTGTTCCGCGTCTGGACCAGCTCAACCTCCTCTTCACGCCCGATGGCGGCCAGCTGATCCAAGTCTACGGCTACTCCCTCCTCCCTCGCCTTGCGGATCAGCTCATTGCGTTTTCTCCGCGCAACCTCCTTTTTTCTGTTTTCGAAATCTTCCGAAGACTCGGATGGACGGCGGGGCTGAATGTCATCGCCGAGCGAGTGCAGAGCTACGGCGATCTTGCGGCGTGACTGGTCGACCCACTGGCGGACTTGTGGCGACTCGTAGATGGCAATTCCGGCGGCAACCAGCACAGAGGCGGCGATTATGAGGCCTGTAAATGAGGAGTCAGTTCAGTATAATCCCGAATAGCGGAAGTGCGAATCGAAGGGAGCACAGCAGCTCACCTTTGGCGAGTGGCGCAGGCATGGCGCTTGACTCCGGCGTGTTTCCCTTGGTGAAGAGTATCTGTATAGATCTCTGAGTTGAGGAGCAGAGGTGGGTAGAGGTACGCCTAGGAGGAATAGAGGAGGTTGAGGAGAGGAGAGGAGTAGAACGGAGGAGGTAGTTGGGTACCTAGTCAACAGTGAGATTGATGGAGGAGTAGTGGAGAGAGTGATGCGGCGGCGGCGGGTTACGGGTGGCGGTGGCGGTGCTTACCGGCGCTACCATCTACGCTACATACCTATCCGCAGTGGGGCTTATTATGTATGGAGGTGTCTTTTCATTCGAGAAATTGTACGTGTTCTTTAACTAATCTCTACCTATTCCACTTCTTCTATTCTGCCATCGGACATATGTATATATCAAGCGATCGAAAAATCGTACCTTCCATAACCCAATCCGCGCCTACCTCTTCCAAGCACCGCGTGCCTTAGTCATCAAGCCTAATTTGACATCCACTTCTATCCCATCCCTCTTTCAACCGCTCTCTTCATGTTAAGTCTCCTTCGCACCCATTTCCCTCCTGCTCAATTCGAAAAGACATCTTTATGGCTGGTCTGGATTGCCTTGCTGTCAGCCTGGCTCAATACGAGCTCGAGGCTGACGCTATGCCAGATGTGTGTTTGCCTGGTGTCAGCGTGCATATTAACCGCCAGCCTTCCCATGACAGCAGTTCACACTAAAACCTCCTCAATGTGAAATGGACCCTATATCCATCCTTTCTGTTGCAACAGCCGTGGTGACTTTCGGCGACTTCTCGGCCAAAGTTATTAGCAGATGTCGGGAGATTCGCAATACCGGTAAAGGTGCACCCGAGGAGTTGGTGAACCTCACCACCGCCGCGGAAGATCTCCTAAAAGCCAGTTCTAGTGCTCGGGATAAGCTCAACGGTCTGCGCGCCAGCTACCCTGATCATGCCGACACTTTGGAGCGTCTGACTTCGCAGTGTGCTGCCATGGAGAAGAAGATGAAAGATTTTTCAACCAAACTGAATGTGCAACCTCAAGGCTTGCTGAAGAAATATACTTCAACAATTGTGGTAGCTGTCCGTTCATCATGGTCTCAAGCTGAACTGGAAGAATGGGATGGGCAGCTTTCCAGGTTACGGGAGCAAATCATGTTGGTTGTGTTAACCTGTATTTGGTCAGTCCGATGGAAGCTTTTTTCCAGGATGAATATACGTAGCTCAGCGTTACTGATGTCTTGACAGGGAGGATACGAAATTGGCCAGAGAACGTGCGAAGCAGACTGATGAAACCACTGAAAAAATTCTTGGGGGCATTGCTCAAATCGGCTACGATATCAAAGCTATCAGGGACAGCCACGTTTTGGATCCTGATGCCAATTATTTGAGAACTGGCATAGGACTTTGGGAGACAACTGGATTGATCGACTTCCAGAAACATCTTCAATCATCACATATACCTCAACCAGCAGATATTGTCTCAGATGTTGAAGCCCGATTTCTTCGAAGTCTCAGCTTCCCAGAAATGTCCGATCGCGCAACAAGGGTTGCGACGGCTTATCCTCAAACGTTTGAATGGCTATTTCAAGAGAATCTACCTGTAGACGGTATACAAGATTTCCATTGCAATGGTTTCGCGCACTGGCTTCGGAGCGAACATCGTGAAATATTCTGGATGACTGGAGTTCCCGCGTCTGGAAAGAGCACACTGATGAAATTCATTTGCCATAACAATTTACTCAGCAAAAATCTTCGAATATGGGCTGGAAGCCTTAGGCTACACGTTGCGACTTTCTATTTTTGGGGCCCTGGGTCGGCCATTCAGAGGTCACGCAATGGCCTTCTAAGAACCCTGCTACATCAATTGCTTTCAGAAAGACCGGAGCTTATTAGTGTTGTAGCCCCTCGAAGGCATCTGGTTTTGGGCCTCCTTGAAGATCAGACGACGTCCATTTCAGACTGGAGTTGGACTGAGTTGTGCGAGTGTTTTCTACGCTTTGCATCTTGTGCACGACAGACCAACTCGCGTATAGCCCTTTTCATTGATGGCCTTGATGAATATGGAGGGAATACGGAAGAACTAACTTCATTTCTTCTAGATATCAACCGGGACTTCGATGTAAAACTTTGCGTGTCAAGTAGACCATGGAACGTATTTGCTGATGCCTTCCGCCAAAGTCCCTCGCTGACCATGGAAAAGCTCACTGGACCTGACATCGATATCTATGTCGAGGAAAACCTCTGGAAAAGCCCGGCTATTGAGGACATCCGGGTTATTATGCCTAGAGAGATTGAAGAATTAACGAGCGAAATCAAAATCAAGGCAAAAGGTGTGTTTTTGTGGGTAGTTCTGGTCGTCGAACAACTCATCCAGACAAGTCGCGAGGATCCTCGGCTTGCTTCTATCCGAGAGGTTTTTGACGATCTACCAGACGAGCTAGAAGCTCTTTATAACAAAATGCTTGACCAGATTGGTGTTGACAAGCAGCTTGTTGCCTCACGCCTGTATCAGCTGGTCATGGAATGGAAAAGGACCTGGAATAGTCAAATGCCAGCTACCTTCCTCTGGTTGGCCATAAATATCTCCAATCCAACAGAGCCTCTTGTTTACCCTGATCAGGATAAGGCAGAAGGGATTACAAAACTTTTAGATCGACTCCTCAGGGGCCACACGAAAGGGTTATTGCAAATCTCCAAGGGTGTGAAGGAAATAGAGCCTGGAGAGAGCTACACTGTAGACTTCCTGCATCGGACAGCCTTCGAATGGCTACGGATGGAGAAAATTTGGTCTCTGGTCCGCAAGCAGGGTGGAGCCGACTACCAGGTCATGCTGTTCATCCTCCGTGCCTTGGTCAGCCATATACGCTTCGTGATACATTCTCCGTTCCGTGGAGTTCCGCATCATCTCCGCCGCATTTTTTTGCTCGCAAGCGAGATACTTGACACCTCTGATCTGCGGTCTTCACTTGTAAGAATCATCGATGACATTGATCAAGGATGTTTCGATTATCTGATTGAGCAGGGCGTGGAAATCATTCAGCCCAAACAGGTTTCGCTTACGCCGTACATGATGCGCCTTCCAAAAATCAGTGCTATGACGTGCGCGGCAGCTTGGGCCTGTCGTACATATCTCCATGGAAAACTTGATGCGGAGGGGATTTCAAGAAAGCGAAGTTTCTTCTCAGGATCCAGACAATGGGTCTTGGCACCACTTCTCAACGTCGCAGTTTACAACATCCCAGGCACAACAATGATCACTGATCAGTGGGATTGGATTTGGAGATGTATGCCGTTTGACTTATGGCAGGCATCAAAACGTCTCGACACGATACATTTATTACTTCAAAGAGGCGCTAGAATTAATAATAATGTCGCACTGTTGGAAGGTGATACCGTAACAGAACTATACAGGCAAGTTCTACAAGAGGCGCGGTCAAGTCGCGACATGGTGGCTTCGCTGGAGAAACAAATGGCTAAACATTTCTCACCGGCTTCAATTACTGCAAATCGCTTGCAGTACGAATTTCCTGATTACTCCATCGGACTTCTGCAAATGAAGATCTCCACGCCCACATAACTCTCGATCAGTCCTATGGTATACACAGATGGTCGTGCAACCTATTCCCCTTTGTATCCGCACTTCTATTCTTCAATGAATTCTACTTTCTCGCAGGCTCCACACACTATTCGATAGGTTCCGTTAGATACGCCCTTCTGTAGAAATCTTCATTTCATATAGTTCACATTTAAACCGCTTTTCATCGTTGCCAGTATTCCCCAAACCCAACAACACATTTAGCCTGTCAAGTCGTGCGAAACCAGTCTTCTAAACCTAACCCTATAATAGTTCAAAGGCTTATCGTCTCAATCATTTAATGCTACAACACACTCTATATCAATCCTCGAAATGCGATAATAGCGTTCCAGAATTTTCACAGAATCTTCGTGTCTTTTACGTTTATTTCTTAACCCTTCTTCACCCCGGAATAGTATAGGACCTAGAGATATCAGTTAGCTACAAGGCTATGTTTTTGAAATGTAATAAATGCATGACCTACGTATATAGATTCTACCCAACAATGATGTGGGGATTTTGATATGAGATGAAGTCATTGCTTTTTTACTTTCTTGGGGATAAGTAAGTTGGTCTGGGTTATGGAAAGACGAGATTACTAGTTTCACTTATTAGAAGCGTGGAGAGCTTGCCCATTATTGACACATGTAACCGGCTAACAGTTACCAAGTTGTACATTAGCTCAAAAAGCTGCGCGTACAAGATTCATCAGAAGGGTGCTGTTGATTTTTCGTAAAAGAGCACAAAAGCGGACAAACCTAAACATCACAGAAAGCAAAACAAAGCGTCCAAAGGTCTTCCTACGCGGTCGGAAATCAATTTCCCCGCTACGGCGTCGCCAACTATAATTTCTTCCTGGCCCTCTGCGACGCATTGTACAATCTTTGTTATTTGCTTTACCCACAATGCAATCAGTTAAGACCATGCCAACTAACAATTGTAGACCCTTAATATTGTACGTATAGTACCTAGGCTACCTAGGCCCAATTTGAAAAAGTTGGTTAAAAACGTGATGCCAACTAAACTTATTTCTGTGTCTTTCCGTCTTCAAAGTTCAGGTCAAATAGGATGATCTTTGCCAGTCTTGCACGGGTTTTGTTTGCCCTTTCCAGAAAAGGTATCCTACCCGTACATACATGTATGTTAAGATCCTGCCTCCTTTTGCTCCTCTTCGTTTTGACGGAATTGAGGTGCTTGTGTTCGTCTAGGTAGCGCCTTGGCCTGTACCATGCATAAAACGCCTGATGTCTTCTTTTGCTTTTACTTACATATGCATGTCTTGGTGCGCTGAAGGTCGATTTGCATGATTTCTGTGGAATTTATTGCGGATATCCTCTTGAGTAATATATACATATAATGAAAGTGATCCTGGTTTGTAGTCTAGGACTTCCTACCCGGTTTGAGCGGAAAGAGGGTCTTAAATTTCAAATATTTCAGTGGGCGGTGCGCAAACATAAAATGCAAAACACCTCACTGAGTTGCTATATTCATACCTTCTGAGAACCGTCTCTGCTTTCAAAAGAAGAAATCAAAAGACGGTACTATATCACTGCTCCGATGATGAACGCTTCTGAGAATGAGGAGAGTACTCCGATGACGAATGGTGCATCTCTAGCCAGGGAGCATGGGTGCAACAAGACGGAATCGCTTGATAAATATGACTTCGACAATCACGGTCATATGGACGACGTGGAGCCTCCGAAGCATGATACTCCGACTGAAGAGTTTCCCGAGTGCTTACCATCAAATACGGCCCCATCGCTACCTCCAGGAACCGCGAAAACAAATTTGCAAATTTGGATGGCTGAATTAGCCAACGTCCAAAGACCACCCCGTCGCAGCTTTGCTGGGGCGGTTGTAGGAGACGGAGGCAAATATATGTCGACCCGTCACGCTGTCACCATAATCCTAGAGAAAGAGCTAAGCCTCGGTATCTCCGACATTAGTGTGGAGTTCGGAGTGACAGCCACCACCGTCCTGCTCAGCGCATTCAGCATCATCCTATCACGTACATTGGGCACAGAAAATGACTTTTGCATCGCTACGGCTGTATACGAAGAGGTATCTCGCACGGATGAGGCGCCATCGTTTTTGCCTTTGAAGATCACACCTCATGCAGCAGACTCTGCCAAAGATGTGATTGAAAAAGTGTTCGCCAAGCAGATCCTGGTAGCTAAGCACGCGGATGTTGACTCTGCCGCCCTCCTTAACCAAAGCGTCGGTAAGGCAGCGGACTGGCGGGAGCTCTCCCCCGCCTCCTTCGACCACCGCTTGCTCTTTGAGGATCACGCCATGAATTCAACTCCCTGCAATGCGACTCCTTCCACGAGCAGCTCCCTGAAAGAGAACGAGCCGCCGTTCGACCTGTCGCTATGTGTCCTGGGAGGCTTCGATGATTCGCGCTTTCATGTCACATTGACGGTCTCAGGCGACTTGTACACCCCTCGCGAGGCCGAACTGTTTCTGTTGGGCTACACCCATGTCCTTCGCAGCATCCAGCACGATCCTTCTGTGCGAAGAACAGACTTGCTTTTGTTTGATCCCGCTCAAGGGTTGCAAGACCTTGCCTTGGGAAAAGGTCGGACCACCAATTCTTATTGGCCATATGCCAATACCCTTTTGCACAAAATCGATGAGGTAGCTCTCAACAACCCAAGCGGTGTAGCTCTGAGGGACAGCGCAATGAATGAGCTCACGTACTATGAGCTCATGTCACGCGTGTACACAATTGCAAACTCACTGATTCATCACAAGCTTAGAAGGGGTGACAGAGTAGCTGTGTACTGTGAGCCGAGCATCAATTCCGCCTGTGCGCTTCTCGCCATCACGAGAATTGGATGTATCTATGTCCCTCTGGATATTCGGAATCCACCCCAGAGAATTGAGTCGATAATCCGCGACTGTCATCCTTGTGCTGTGGTTTATCATGATCCAACTGCACATCTCGCTAAAACTGTAGATGTTCATGATGCTCATTTGCTAAACGTTACTGCTATTCTGGCAACAACAGCGACTTGGGTTACAACCGCCATTGAAAGCAGGCCTGAAGACCCTGCTTTTGTGTTGTATACCAGTGGCTCCACTGGAACCCCAAAAGGCGTGATATTGAGCCATGAGAATTTTCTCGGTCAAGTTGCAGCATTTTATGCAAAATACTGCCTTATTCAGGAACGCGTCCTTCAACAAAGTTCACTCGGTTTCGACACCTCGCTTTTCCAAATTTTCGTAGCGCTAACAACTGGTGGAACACTAGTAATTGCAAGGCAAGAAATCCGTGGCGACCCAGAAGAGCTTTCTTACTTGATGTTCAATGAGCGAATCACGTTCACTCTCGGAGTTCCATCAGAATACCTCATGCTCTTGCGAAACAGCACTGCATTACTGAAAAATTGAGGTAGCTGGAAGTTTGCCGTATGCGGCGGTGAAAGGATGACTACGTCGTTAAGACAGAGCTTTCGTGCGTTGTCAGAGAAAGGGCCAACATTGATAAACGTCTATGGTCCAACCGAAGTAGCTTTGGCAGCGTCCTCTTGCATAGTTCCCTATATGCAAACTGAACGTACTCTAGACAATGATGGTAGCATTGTTGGTTCTCCTTATTCCAACTACAGCATTTACATTCTCGATAACCAGTTAAGACCAGTTCCCCAGGGTTTCCCTGGAGAAGTCTTCATTGGTGGAATCGGCGTTGCTTGTGAATATTTGGGTAATGCAAAGCTTTCAGAGAAACAATTCTTACGGAACCCTTTCGCTGATGACGACTATGTTAGAAAGGGATGGATCCGAATGTACAAGACCGGTGATAAAGGCCGCCTTCTTGAAGACGGTAGTCTTTCCTTCCTGGGTCGAATCGACGATGATTCTCAAGTAAAACTTCGGGGTATTCGCATCGAGCTGGAAGAGGTAGCCAGTGTTATCATATCAGCATCAGAAGGAACTATTCACCAAGCAGCAGTTCTTGTCAAAGGGTCAGAGGGGCATGAACACATGGTGGGCTTTGTAACATTCGCCCCAGGCGCTCAGCCTCAGGATCCAAGCTCTTATCTTCGAAGGCTTATTGACAAACTTCCTCTTCCCATCTACATGCGGCCAGCTGCGCTGATCCCACAGGACCGAATGCCCACCAACATCAATGGGAAACTAGATCGAAAAAGACTGAATGAAATTCCAGTCGCAGGTATTCCATATGCAGAGACACACCATCGGGGTCTTGGGGTGACAGAGAAAAAACTCTCGGATATTTGGATTGATGTTCTCGGTCTTCAAAACGGTGATGCGCATGCTTTCAACATTTCCTCCGACTCCGACTTTTTCCAGGTAGGTGGCAACTCGTTGCTTCTCATCGAAATCAAAAGTCGAATCTATGAGGCTTTTGGGGTTTCCATTCGACTGCCAGATCTCTTCTCTGTAAGTGTTCTACGTAATATGGCGGCCAAGATAGATCACAACAACGACGCGACACGTTCCACGGTGATTGATTGGGCTGCCGAGATCCAGAATTGCCTACTCAGTGCAAAACAACCGGTTGAAATTTCCTCAGACTGCACTAAAGAAGTGTTATTATCTGGCGCTACGGGGTTTCTCGGCCGCCATCTTCTCCGGCGGCTCATCGAAGATCGGAACGTAGCCAAAATTCATGCAGTTGCAGTGCGAAATCGCCGTCTAAGTGGCAAGTCTGAACAACAAGGGCATGTGCTTCCCTGTACTCCTCCCCTAAGCTGCAGATATGGCACGGCGATCTTCGAGATTCGAATTTAGGTCTTTCAGCCCCCGAGTTGGCCGAATTAACCCAAAGGGTCGATATTATCATCCACAATGGAGCCGACGTCTCGTTCCTCAAATCGTATCAATCACTCCGTGCCTCAAATGTCGGTGCAACTGTCGAGCTGTGTCGCATCGCTTCCAAGCACAAAATTCCCTTTCATTTTATCTCCTCGGCTGGGGTCCTGCGGCTCGCAACCAGCATGGATGCAATGGGCGCAATCTCCTCAATGGCTGGACATCGCCCGCCATCTGACGGTTCAGACGGCTATATTGCGTCCAAATGGATGAGTGAGCAAATTTTGGAACGCATTGCTAAAGATGAATATGTCCCTGTACACATCCATCGACCCACAAGTATCACGGGGGACGAGGCACCCGCAAACGATGTTGTATCCAATCTTCTGCATTACTCGGAGCTCATGGGTGCTGTTCCAATATTCCCGGGTGCTACCGGCGTTTTGGACCTGGTTCCTGTGGAGGATGTGGCTGAAGGAATCCTGAAAAAGGCGCTCCGTGTTAGATGTGATGAAGTGGAACGACATTTGCAAGGGGCTGACTCGGTGGATGAGATAGTAAGGAATATTCGGTTCCATATCCACAGCGGCAAAACACGAGTACCAGTTAACTCTTTGAGCAAGTACGTAAAGGAAGCGGGTGGTTTTCAGGAATTGCCGCAAGAAGTTCAGTTAAGCGATTGGATAGCGCAGGCTGTTGGGCTGGGATTGAGTGAGAGCGTGGCTTCGGTTTTGAGCACACCTGAGGCTGCTCGTGGGCATGGGATTACAATCCCTCAATTTGACTAGATAAAGATTGATAGTGGTTGAGTGAGATACTTTCTCAATCTAATTGGATGAGTTCCAGTTATGCGATCTCTTTGCTTCTGCTAACAATGTCCTGTTCCAGTACGCATGAGAATGTCAAAACTGTGGTGCAAGAGGGTTGTGAGAACAATGCTTCTTAAGACATCGTAGGTAAATTGCATTAGCAGAATGAAAAAATTTGAACAATCTGAGGATTTTATCAATACATTATATGATAATCTAAAATGCCAATGACATGTAGTTTGAGACTCAAGCTCATTGAGCTGCTACTGTACGATACTACCCGTGCTTTAACAAACTCCTTCTAATGAACTCGTGCAAAACGTTTGCAGTTATCTGAGCAACGTTATTCTCGTAGTTCTTCCACGCAAGACTTCCGACCCAATTGATGCTTCCTACTCCAAAAACAGCGCCTCCACTTTCAGTGTCGAAGTAAACCAGGTCACTCCTAACTTTATCGGATGTTGTTCCTAACGTATTGACCATAGGGAACATGATTTCTTCGTTAAAGAGTCCATAATTGTCTGAATGACCGCCTGCAAGCTTTGATGTGGCGACCATGACGGCATTTTTGGGGGTCCCTAGCGAATAGTCCAGTCGATCAATCTCATCCCCCGACGCAGCACCTTGCACAAGACCAAAGTCTCCTATGATATTTGTGTCCTCTAGGCCGCAGCCTTTGAACAGAAATTGAAGCTTGGGATCTTGCCTTGCCTCTGGGGTGATACCATACGGAGCGCCTTGTCCCATTCCGCACGCGTCACTACCCAGCCCACAAATTCGATTGGGAGTCCGTCCACGACTGCGCCAAAGCCCTCCTTGCTCTCCAGTGAGTGCAAGGAACCAGTTTCCGGGTGGAAGGCTGAACACCCGGCATCCTTGGTCAGCTCGCCGAACTTCAATACGATGAGTGCGTTCAGGATCAGCCGAGTGGCCTGTTACCCAATAATATCCGTTTCCTCCAAGATACATGAAAAATCGGCCCGCCGCAAGAAATGCATCATAGGCGTCCAACATGGCATATGTAGGATACTCAGGGTGGCTGCCACTCAGAAGAATGTCATACCGAAGCAGTAACGATGTTCCAAAGCGAGACAAGTCGTGGTCGGTCAGTACATCATAGTTACCAGAGCCGAGCTCCCTATCAAGAAAGCCGATGAACCAAAGATCGGCCGGCAACTCACGTGGACCTCCGAATCCCCAGTGGAAATAGCTGTAAATAGACATTCGTCAGACATGAAACGAGATGTAATTCCTAAAGTAGACGAGGAAACCTACTCTGGTCTCATGTTGAGCACTACCCGCTTAAGCGAAGAGTGGGTGGTACCAGAGCCATCGTTATGGCTGTCGTAGAGAGAAACACCAAGGTCAGGACGTGACTCCAAAATGTGGGTATGGCGACTGCGAAGCACTGAGTCTGATCCTGGAATGTCTATATGAACATCACGTGTAATGTCGTACATCCTATCATTGGCATATGCCGCATACGTGAACGTTGGAAAGATGAAAGCGACTTTGTTTTTCGATTTTTGGTCTAGATCCGGTCGCACGAAGAATGGTATCATGTCGTGAGATTTTCCGTCGTCGAGCTCGATACCGTAGCATCCAGACTGGAGAGCTGAGGGCAAAGTAAGTTCAAAATCCACATCCCACGCTGCATCATCAACATCATCATCATGGAAATGTATCGCTCCATAGCCATAGGAGGCACGATTCCATGCTGTCTCGGAAGCATCCCAGTCGTGCCCGGTCACACCCCTCGCAGGGCAATTGACAACATGTCCTTGAATCCCACTACCTGACACGTCGTAAAAATCTTCTGAAGGGATGTCTTTCGAGAAGTCAAATTGCAGAAGAGTACGGCGATGATCTCCAGTACAAGTAAGGTAATCAAGCTTGAAACTGTCGATCTTGCCATTGAATGTAGTGGAGTTGATGGGGACGTGGCTTACACGCTCCTTGCTTGAGTGGCTGGCAATGGTCAATGGCTGCGAAGACGCGAGTGCAAACGCATTTGCTAACGTGACTGCGTGTTCCTGGATTCTTGAAATAGTGACATGTGTTGTCTTAGTTCTTGCAGATACAGTAATGACCCGTGAAGCCGCGTTAAAGGTGAAAGTCATGAAGTACCAACAGTGTCGCACTAATGAGACAGACATGGTCGCGGTTTGGCGACCATGCTCGCCGCCGACAACGATTGACAAGTTCCCATCATTTGCAAAGTAAGCCCCGAATCCTGATATGCCATCGGGATCAAGCGTGGAGAAGAAGTATTGTTCGTGGCCAGCATTCTGAGGGAGGAACGGCTGTGCCCAGAATGTAACTTCCAAAATTGGTTCAGGGTCGGCTGCGGCAGCGCTAGATGTGACAGACCAGGGCACAGTGGCGAACGAGCCTGGTCGCGAGAACTGGGATCTGCCGGGATGGGCTGATGGATGCACGCCCCCGACGGGTTGATGACCTGGGGGCGGCGCATTGGAATCCTTGTGACCGGGGCCCAGTCGTACGAGCCGGCTAGTGTACGAGAGTTGGTGGCAGGATACATGGACCCCAACACGTTCGCCTGGCGAGGCGACGAGAGGATGGACGTATCCAATGATGTTTTGAGAGGCGTCTGCACAATCCGACATCATGAAAGAGTTGGGTGCCACTCTCCGGTGTGTGAGCGGGATTTTGATTGTTTAAATAAACGACGGCCGAGACAACCCACTTCTTTTGACGTATCAGTGTTGGTAGGCATTGCTGTGCCGTGCCACTGCATTTGGCCATTGTTGTGTAACTGTACATATTAGCCGGCTTGCTTGCACTAGAATCCTTCTCTTCCCGAATCTATCATTTCAAACCCAGCTCAACGAATTTCTTTTGCTGCTGATACAATGGCGATTCCTAAGTTGAATAAGTAAGTTTCCTTCACTATTAGCACGATCAATGATGCGCAATTGCTAACCATTTCACTAGCCCGCTTGTGCAAAATTTTCTTGCATCCGTCATAGTATGTCTGTTGCCCGGAATCTAGTATGAAAATATATGTCCTATCGAGATGACAATGAACTGAGCATTTGCCCAGTGTCGCCCTCACTGTTCTGGGGGCCGGAGGTGGCCCTGCTAATGCGACACGCATGGCTAATATATCCAATTCTGTTCTCTACGCGGTATATTTTTTCTTCGGTCTATTCAGTGGTTCGGTTGTCTCCACCATTGGTCCCCGATACACCTTTCTTCTCGGCTCCTTTGGATACCCAGTCTATGTAGGCAGTATGTGGTATTGTGAGTCAACCCTCCGTCAACGTGCTCTTGTCGCACCGCTGACTATATGTAGTTAGCAACACTGGCCATATATGGTATCCCATTTTTGGAGGAGCACTGTTAGGTATGACCGCTGTTCTCCTTTGGACTGCCGCAGGATTCATTGCCTTCTCGTATGCAACAGAGGAGAAAAAGGGCGCATACATATCTATGCAATGGGGGCTGCTCAGCGTTGGGAGTGAGTTAAATCAACCTGACTTCTCTAGATTGTTTCCACTGAGACAATAGGCACGCTCGCATCTTTGGTTGCGTTCGGGATCAACTACAACGCATCTGTCGTCAAGTGTCCTGATTCGGTATACATTGTGTTCATCGTTCTGATGTGCATGTCCTTTTTGGTTGCTTTTTTTGGCATCATCAAGCCTTCCGAAGTGAGACGGGAAGACGGAACGGCCATCCCGCATCGTCAGCATAAGGGCTGGCTCGCGGAGTTGAAAGGCCAGCGAAAGATCTTCACGGACTGGCGTATGCTCGTCCTTATTTTACCAATGTTTGGCTCTGAAATCGCCATCATCATATTCTCCACTCTCAACTGTAAGTACAGAGGCTATGGAGTGCTCCGCAGTAGTATCTGCTGACTTTGCAAGCTTTGTACTTCAACGTTCGCACCCGCAGTCTTAATTCATTGATGTTCGTCATAATGCAGGCCGTAGGTGCCGCAGCCATTGCGCCCCTACTTGATAGTTCAAAGATTGGCTCCAGAAGGATGCGAGGTCTCGTCTCCACGATCGTCATGGGTGTGCTAACCATTGTAACGTGGATTGGCTTGTTAATTTGGCTCGATAGAAATCCGTTGGATCCTTTGAACCCACCTCTTTGGAGTTGGACTGAAAGCTCTTACGGTGGATTCCTTGTGTTGACCTTATTGCTCGGAATCAATATGGTTATTGTAAGTGTCTACATGCCCTGCACAGGACATGCATGCTGACCGAACTAGTATCAGGTAGTCGTCCAGTGGATTGTTGCGGCTTTGACCAACGATCCGGAAACTCTTGCTTGTTACGCTGGCTTTGCAAAAGGATGTCTGGCAGGCGGACTTTGCGCAACCTTTGGCACAGAAGCTGCCGGCACTTTAACACAGATGGATGTAACGGCTTTTTGCTTTTGCCTGCAAGGTTTGGGACTAGTTTGTATGTTTGTCGTCTGCTATTACGGTGTCAAAAACACAAATTATGGCTTGGAAGAAGAATCAGTCATTTCTGAAGGCCATCATGTGGGCGAAAAAGGAGATACTGGTCCTTCACCCACACCGTAACATGACGTTTCAGATATATCTTGTTAAGTAGAACACCGCAAGCTATGCTGATCTTCGTGGATCATATGAACAGCAATAGAATGGATTCTTTCATTTCCCCCAGTCCTGATCATCAAATGTATTCACATATATCTTGGGTGACGAGTCACCTATACTTCTCCCCGCTTTTTGCTTGTTTACTAATTGCGCCCTTCGCATGCCCTGCTGTCAGCTTACGCCGGCTTAAAGCGAGTGCAGATCATTTCTATATGCGTACCTATTATTTCAGCAGAACATCACTCCACAACGCCGTGCATCCCCCACTAGGATGGCTCCCAGATTCCTCCAGCAGCCAAGCACACCTATTCCCGTACGCAAATGAAACCGCAACGATAGAGCCCGTTCAGTGTTGATCTGACAAAGGCGATTCTATCAATCTTTCTATTTCAACACATCAAAAAGCCATGAAGTGCATATGTTGAGAAGTAAAAAAACGGTTTTCCTTTGTACTCTTAGGATGACTTTTCGTAAATATTCGATATGTAAGCTGATTCTTAGCATTGCACTTTTATCTGCGTAAAACAGACGATATTGTAATCTTACCTAAATAATGGTTACACAATGGCATCCATTAAATTTCTCATACTGGACCTCCCTGCGAAAAGACAAGTACAACTGCAGTTTGAGGCAGGAAGGTGCAAGGGTAATATGAAGAGCATGGAGCGGCACAGCGGATCCCGTTCCCCCCGTTAGTGGCTTACTCGATAGCAAGGAACGGCCCGTCAGCACAACTTAGTCCTGGATTGGTATCAGCTCAAAAGACCCACACCTACGAATCAATATGGTCAGGATGTCTTACGAATCAAAGTGCTCTTATGCAGGAGTGGGCGACATATTATTTTTGCTTTTGTTTTGACACACCCTCCGATGCGTCAACCCCTTGTACATGTCACCCGTAAATGGAGATGTATTTCATCTACCGGCATACCGGATGCCTTTACAAGGCAAAGTCGACGAACAGATAGTCAATCAACACGCATGCTGGCACCCACACAAGCACATAGTGGGGTCACATTACCGTGATAGTCGTACTGCATACATGAGCTCGGTCCTGATAAGCCGCGAAATCCTGTAGGAGTATAGCACAGTCTTGCCGCGAATGTTCCCTGAGTAAACCAATATGCATCACTCTGTAGGAAAAAGACGTAGCAAGTATAACGCCTGTAAATTATCGCAGTGGCACCACCCGAAGGGCTGTTCCACCAAGCAGGGCAACTGCAGCATGGGTTATGCTGGTCAGGGGAAATCGGAGGATATGCCAAACGCGACAGCGGCAGGTTGGGTGGCACGACAACCCAATACGGAAATAAGAGGCAAGCAAGCGGCGAAGCTGAAATGTTCCTGTAGGCCTTGTCGTTTTATCTGCATTCACGTGATCCTCTTCATTTCCTCATTGATGGTGCAGGCACCGTTTCGTGCGACTCTTGTCAATTCTCCCACTTTCATGATGTATGCGATGTCACTGTACTATGTCTGATTCCCCAGCTATTGTACGTAAGGTTGAGCACTCTCGACATCCTTTCACAATTCCCAGCCATCCGTTCATCCGAAAATATACTTTTCATGCATCTACTTTTCGTCTAACATTGGCAGCAGCCCATTCTACGAAAGCTCTACGTTTCCATTGACAATCCTTCTATTTGACATGGCCCCTCCACAGATGTATGACATCCACGCCGATCGCGGTCCGGTCCTATATGCCAGCGTTTGGGCAGTTGCATTGGTCGCCATTATGGCTCTTTTTGGGCGCTTTGCCTCCAGAAAAGTGAAGGGACAGAGATGACTTACTGACGACTGGGTTGCGCTTGTTGCATTGGTAGATATCACCGCATCGTGGGCCATCAATCTTCGCTTTGCTTACCTAGGCGTAGATATTGGCTCTTGGGTGCTGCATATGTTCGACCCTTTGTACGTCAAATCAATTCGTACTGATATAACTGGAGTGGTGTTGAATTCTGCTAACGAAAACTCAGCTGTCTCGTACGGCATAGGTCGACATTGGGACGCAATCAAAGACGGGTTTTCACCAGTTCCGTTCTGGAAGTTGCTGTTCGCGTACAATCAGATATATGTCATGACGGGTCCAATTAATAAAGTCGCCATGCTTTTAATGTATCGTCGCATATTTATTACACCATTCTTCACCAAAGTGGTGAAATGGGGCTTGTGGATCAACGCAGCTTGGTGGCTCGCCATGTGCATATCAGGAATCCTGACATGCATCCCCGTACAAGCGTACTGGTATACGGACACACCAGGGAAGAAGTGCTTTCAACTTCTACCTTACGACCTTGGCTACGCAATCGTCAACATAGGACTCGATATCTTTATCTTAGTCCTTCCTATTCGAGAGATTTGGAAGTTACAGCTCAACAGACAACAGAAGATTGCGCTCAGTTTTGTTTTCCTGATAGGCGCTTTGTAAGTCTACTAAGAAATAGAACTCGGCCATACCCCGAAGGCTAATGTCTTTAGTGCGTGTGTTACGGCTCTCATACGTCTTCTAACCTCAATCCTTTATTTATCTGACCCTGACTTTACTTGTGAGTAGCCCCCTTTCTCACCACAAAAGGCACGCCCTATCCAGACTACACTCAAGTACCAATCATATTATAGGGGTATATCTGGATGCATTAATCTGGACAGCGGTCGAGCCTCTAGTAGGCGTCATCTGTATCAGCCTCCCAACGCTAAGGCCCATACTCTCATACCTTCTTCCTCCTCAATTCCGATTGACCTCGCATTCAAAAACAGGACAGAGCAGTGCCTCCAAAAAACAAAATACCCTCGTCACGATTGGATCATACTCCAAACCGAGGCGAGTAAACAAGCAGGGCATGGGATACACAACTTTCGATGAGGCGGATGAAGGATCACAAAAGGGACTGAACATATCTAGTACTGACCAGATGAATGCCGAAGATGATTCAAGATATGCGAACGGTATCCTAGTTAGACAAAGCATCGAGTTGTCAAATTATCCAGCATAGCGACAAGGAATGGATGACGGGAAACTAATGATTTTTGATGGGATTTTCAAAAGAGATTTATTCGGACAGTATAAGTCATGTTGCTTGGAAAAACTTGAGATTCATATGCCCTCGTGTCTTTACCTTCTGCTATTCACGGGATCGACAATCTATTCACTTTGACTGCCAGCACACATGAGGTTCCTTGAATATGTTTCTTTACAAGTACTCTCGACGATTATCTTAACACTCTCAAACTATTTCGCTGTCCTGGATCCTAGCACTGCGGTTGCGATGTGCACGGAATGATTTATACACCTATGTAAATGTTCAAACTGTCAGCATGTAAAGCAAGGGTATTTGAGGTGATTTGACTTTTTTTCATTTCTTTCATCCATTTTCATCTCGGCTTCCTCGCTATTGGAGCTGCTCCGAAACATAGAAGAGAAATATGGATGAGATTAGCGCCCCAAGAAGCAATATAATCGCCAAGCAAGATGATCGCTAATGGTCACAGAAACGTCTAGGCTGTAGCGCAAGAGAAATCGTTTAACTCCACCAACAGGTCATATGATTGAAAGTACCGTTAATTTTTAAGTAACACTACAATTAAATTAATGCATTCAACTTGGTTAAAAATGTAGTATTGATGTGAACAAACTCTAAACCTAGGTTCCTGTAGATATGAGGCGCAACAGGAATTGAGATAAAGTGAAATCCGAATCCCTACAAGCACCGATCGCCCCCTGTCCACGTGGTGATCCATCAACGCCCCGTCTTACTCAACGATCTTCAAAATCTCCCGTATAACATTCCTGCTCCCATCTACAAACACGTTCCCACACAACACCAAACCCCCAACCCGCAACAACGAAATTAAGACCCAGAAGATCACCAGGTACAACAAAAAGAGATATACAGGGAACCGAAAAAAATGAAAGTCATCATCGTCGGCGCGACAGGTTTCTTAGGCAGCGAGGTGCTGCGTCAAGCCCTAGCGCGCAGCGACGTTACAAGCGTGGTGGCGGTGACGCGGCGCGCATTGCCTTCATCTCTGCTTAAAGAACAAACCGGAAAAGACGGAACCGGGGACGCAAATAAAGTGACGAACGTCGTGGTCAAAGACTACGACGTTTATGACGCTGCGGCGAAGGAAGCTTTCGGCGGCGCTGGGGGTTGTATTTGGTATTTCTCTTTTCTTTTCTTCTCTTTGCCCCTCTTCACAACTTTCATAGTTTATCGGGACAATGAAGAAGAATCATAGCCCTTGATCTCAGACCCTTTACTAACGGAGAATAGGACAATAGCCATTACGCCCCGCCGCTCAAAGTCATTCCCCTGGGAAGAAGTCGTCCGAGTCTGTCAGACGTCTACGCTGGTAGGGCTCCGCACCATGTTTGAATCGGGCGCGCCTGCGAACCCGTTTCGGTTCTTGTATGTGAGTGGAGCGCTCGGAGAGAGGGATCCGAGCAAAAAGCAGTGGTATATGCCGGAGTATGCTTGGATGAGAGTAAGTTTGAGTTTTCGCTTTATCAATGATTTTGTTTCTTTTGCTGCATTATTTGGAGTGTTTTCTTGGTTACATATTCGTTGTGCACCTTGCAACATTGCCATCTCAGTTCAAACCCCATATCATACTCCCTCCTCCTAAACCTCAGCCCAACTAACCCAACCCCTCCAAACAGGGCGCCACCGAAAGCAAAGTCCTATCATACGCCAAATCCCACGCTCCGGCCCTTGAAGCCGCCATTGCAAAACCCGGCTTGATCATCGAGCCCGGCAACATAGCCAAAAACGTCCTCGCAACGGGGCTCCGCTGGACTGGCATACCTAGTGTCAGCATCGCGGAAATTTCAAGGTCTATGCTGGATCAGGTTGTGAATGGGTTTGAGAAAGAGACGCTGGAGAATGCGGATTTGGTTAGGCTTGGGGGGAGTTGATGGGGATGGTGGGAGAGATGGTGTTTTGGCTTTTCTTTTCGGTTTGGTATCGTTTATTCTTTCGAATTTTGGGTGTTTTGAAGAGTGGGTATGTAGGATTAATATCTGTTGTTCGAGGACGGAAATGAACGGTACGGTTTGCAACGAATTCTGTAATAATATTATGTGCCATGGGGAAAGAACGAACAAAAGAAATGATAGCACTTGTAAGGGAAGAAAACGCGCGACCAGCTCCACATGCTGGGTTGGACGACTACATCATCCCTGATTTGACTCCCCCCATATACTTTTCCCGAACAAGATTATCCCTCGATAGCATCAATCACCTCTACCCTCGGATACTCATACCCACCACCGGGGAAAAGCTCTGTTTCGGGAGCATACCATCGCACTATAAAAATCACGAACGTCAGCTATATTCCGACAATCCCGTAATGCCGATATCTTCTCCTGAAAGGGAAGGTCTAGAGAAGGAGAAATAAAAGATAACTCACGATTCCACTCCCCTTCCTCACCACCACTCGGCGCAGGAAGCCAATTTGCCGTCCAATTCTGCGGGGGCGCAACCTCTTTGTCCTGGATCAAAATATCAAACGGCCCATCATCTCCCACATCCTCTCCTTGTCCTTCGCCACCCCAGAACGGCGGGTAAACAAGTGTTCCATCAGCGAACCTCAACCCGCTTCGATCCCCCACCGCATAAACGCCGCGCTCGTTGGGCACGAAGAACAAATCTGCACCGTACATGGTGACGCTCCAGAACCCTACATCCTTCTTTACCGGCGGACGGCGTGAGAAGCGGATTAGGATAGATTTCCCGGGTTCCATTGTCCTTGTGAATTTCACACTGGTATTGAGTTCTTGGGTAGTAGTGGTGTTATTAGTGGTAGTAGTAGTCGCATTGTTAGAAGGATACATTGCTTGATCCGCCGTCAACGCAAGATACCCGGTTCCAGTCACGATATACCTCGCCACATACTTCTCCCCAAAATCGCCAAACAAGGCTTCATTGAGGACCGTCCAGCCCGCACCGAGATCGTGCGTACTAGCGGGGTTGACTGCGAGAGCGGCGGCGGACGCATTGGCAGCGCGTACAGCAGCTGTGAGGTTTGCACCAGGTGGGAGCGTCCATGTTCCGTCTGGGTTACAACCTGCATTTTCAAGAGCTTGGGCGACGATAGGTCGGTGGAAGGGGATAAGAGGGAGGTTTACGGGGGCGTATTTGGCGGTCAGACGGAGGACGGCTTCGGGGAGGGTAGTTAGGTTGGGGGTGGCGCGGTAGAGGGGGTCGGTAAAGGTGGTGAGGTCGAGAGGTGGGATAGTTGATTGGTTGGTTTGAGCTGTGCAGTTGGTGGTGCTACGTGGGATAACGCGGAGAGAGAATTGGTCTTGGAGCTCGTGGACGAGGGCCAGATCGGCAGTGGTGTTCGAGGTAACGATGCGGATTATGCTTTGGCCGTATGGTGTGGGCATTCGGACGATCCCGTTATAGCTTTCCGTTCCAGTGTTGTTGTTAGTGGTAGAATTCGTGGGAAAGATACCGTAATTGGACGAGTCGTATTGGATGAGGAATCTGCCTTGGGTAATGTTGCTCGCGCTTCCTACATTTGCAAAGTTGTTTCCGTAACTGCTCGTTCGTTCGTTAGACACGTCGGGTTTTCCATTGGGAAGTTTCTCGAGATGGAGCAGAGTAGATTGTGCAAACTCACAAGTCATAAAACGGGACCACTCCGTTCCTATCCCCGAAATCAGGTACATCCAAAATCAGATCATTCTGTGACAGATCTATGAATAGATTTGTGTACAGCGTATCAGCATTGGGCCGTACAATCTCTTTGTCTTCGGCAGTGCGGAGTTGGCGTTGAGAGACTAGTGTATTGAGCGGTATGACGGTATCTGGGTCACTGTCTGATGGCGGTTGCACGAGGCTTCCGAAGGCGTACAGGGGGAATCCGTACTAATTGATGAAGAAGTGAGTATGTCTCTTAGTTCAAGTGAACTCGGTAAGTAAGAGTGACTTACGAGAAATGCAAAAGCCAGAGCGGTTTGTATGCATTCTATGTCGTTGACATCGCAAGGGGATGAAAGGCTGCTGTCTGTGAAGCTCGGGAGGGGGGAAGTTGAGGTCGATTGAGCGATTGCGATCGCTCCCAAGAAGAGCGCATGAAGCAATACTCTCATAGCGATATATCTAGCTTGCCGCTTGATATGTATCAGACGTTTAATTTTAACAAATGGAAAATAAACTCTAGAACGCAAAGTCCCAAAGTCGAAGCTATGCTTGTGTCTCTGAAGTTGTCTCAGATGGCTGCTTTATGCCTCTTATATACATAGTCATTACAAGTCGCACTTCAGGCAAACCGCATAATACCAACGCAACATAGATCGGCCATCCACGCCCGCGATAGACATAGATACACTGGCGGTGTTCCATCCCACCGAAAACTAGCCCAAATTTGGCATCCGAGCTTTGTGTCATCATACGTTAAGCGTCATTTCAACTTTCAGCCCAACATACTCAAATTGATTTGTAGTGGTATTTGGCTATATATTAAAGAACTGAATAACCACATATGCAGAGTGTTAGATAAAATCTCGTCCATGCCATCACGTAGTATCTAAAGACACCTTATCAACATCAATTTCGCAGAAGAAAAACGCAAAACACCTGCTGTGCACTCTTCGCCTACAAACTTTACCCACGTTTTCCCCCAGCAAGAATGACTATAGATAAACGCGCGATTCCGCCACAATCTGGCACATGCAGCTAAAACTAGAGAGCACAGACTCTACTATAGGGCAAAATAACCATCAATGTCCGTTCAATAGCGAAATCTTATGTTGGGCGGGTCTTGGTGGCGTTGACAAGGTACCTACGAGCCAGGGACGTGCGAGGGCAGGGTACATACGGAGATAAGCTTGTTCTTTATTGGGAAAAGCACACAACATTCTCGTAGAACCTGAAGTGTCCAGATTAAGTATATATATGCGTCAAAGTTGTGATTCTGTCCGTGATGTATAGTTTTGAATTCAATGTGGTGCCGATATGGCGGGTATCATAATGCTTCGTTGATCATTCCAAATCCATCGTTCCATGTATCTTTAACCAAGCCCAGCGCTGAATAGCACGCACTACTCGCTCTCCCCTAAGCTCATAATCCTCCCTTCAACCAGCTTAACCAACTCCTCCTTCTCCTTAACCGCTTTCAGTCTCTCACTCTCCAGCTCCTCCAATTCCCTTTCTAACTCGCGCATCCGCTCGACCTGCTCAGCTTCACTCGAATGCAGACCCGGCAAACTCCCAATCAAGACCTCAATCTGCTGTTCCTTGAGTAGAAGGTCGCGGCTCAACTCGCGGATATCCTTTTGAAATTCCTCGGGCGTTGGGAGCGGTTCTGGTGCCGCGGGGGTAGGCTGCCCGGTGTTGTTGGGTTGTGAGGCAGCTTGCTGGGCTTGGGTCTGCGCTTCGTGCTCGGCAAAGGAGCTGAGGAGTGGTTGGTTTGCGATAGGTGCGGGCGGGGTGCGGTAATGGATGTAGGCGAGTGAGGATTGCATTTGGTTAAGGAGCTGGTAATGCGGAGGTGAGCGGAGGTGTTGGTGGATAGCAGTGGAAGTGGGGAAGTGGTAATACCATGTCTAGCTCATCTTGGATCTGGGTGAGTATGTCGGCCATGTTTAGATACGAGGAGTATTCGAATCGCAATAGGTAGTGAAGATTAGTGGAGTAGCATATGGATTAAAGTGTAGTGGAACAAAACAGTAGTGGTCAAGGAATGGTGAAAGTAACGGCGCGTAGGGCTGACTAGCGCCTTTTCCTCAGTCTTGGCTCGGACCGAAATTGTTCACGCGTCGACCGCTTTCGTCTCTCTCCTTCTTTCTCCACTCTTTTGTGCGGTGCATACCTACCACTCATACTTCCACTCTTCTTCCTTTATTTCTTTGCTGTCAATTGAGAACTTCTTCCTTCTTTATTCCGTTCTTTCGGTCCTCCAGTACATATTACTTTTCCCTCGCAGCCGCTCCTTTGCCGCAACAATGTACTTTCCATGCTCGCAGTCACCACCTTCAACTTCATAACTCGTCTACTTGTAATGCGTTCCGCGTTCCGCTCAGCATGTCTCAAGCAGCGACCCGTCCATTTACCTCGCCGATGGTGGCCACAGAGTCTAATTTCGCGGCGCATCCTGACCACCTCGACGTCCAACACAGCCCGCATTGACATCCCTAAAGTCCTCGTGAGCCCGGGCTCCAGGCACCACAATTCGCTGTCCAGCTTTCTCGAACACGCCGAGAGGCGCGGTCTTGATCCCACTTCCACCGTCTACAGTGGCACTTTATACGAGTACAAGGTTGCCGAGTCGCTAAAAACCCTCGGTTTCTCCCTCATCCGCACCGGACGCACCTCGGACGCCGGCCTCGACCTAGTCGGCTACTGGATCCTCCCACCACTCCGCGAACCCTTCCCTGTCATCGTTCAATGTAAAGCCGCCGGGGCAGGCTGCACTCCAGCCTACGTCCGCGAACTCGAAGGTTCTTTGGGGAGCGTTCCTGTCGATTGGCAACGGAAAGACGTCCTAGGCCTACTTGTGTGTATCCAGAAAGCCACGAGCGGTGTCTTGAAGGCCATAGCCACGAGTCGCCATCCCTTGGGCTATGTAAAAA
The DNA here is from genome assembly GCA_023627715.1 of Periconia sp. R9002. Lineage (NCBI taxonomy): Eukaryota > Fungi > Ascomycota > Dothideomycetes > Pleosporales > Periconiaceae > Periconia > Periconia sp. R9002. The sequence continues at coordinate 51,824 of JAMAHW010000095.1, forward strand.
TCACTCGCGATGGAACGGTGGAGCAATGCTTTTGGAACCGCACCGCCAGTGAGCGAGGCCTCGAGGGCGTAGGTGTCGTCGTTCGACATACCCCCCGAGTTCTTCTACCTTCCCCGGAAGAATGGGATTCCGACGATGTCTCCGTCAAAAAGCGCGACCGCGAAATTGCCCGCAAGTTTCGCGACACAGGCACCCTCCAAGATATACAGATCACCTGGCTTGGCTCACCAATCAAACCGGACCTCGAGACTGTCGACGGTGCAATTACGACCTTGCTTGAGTCAATTCCAGTAGTCAAGGCGCCAAGAAAAAAAAGAAAGAAGCCTGGATCGCTTCGAAGAACGGGTCGTCCTCGTGGCACCAAGGATCAGAGACCACGAGCAGCCCGAGGTACATACTCCATAGGGGGAAAGATACTGTCCAAATTGTCGGTGGAGGAACAGAATGAATTACGCGAAACACATCTGAGGATTGGTAGACCAAAGGGTGCAAAGGATCAGAAGCCCAGGAAAAGCAGGCATTTGGCAAACCAGGCAAAAAACAATTCTGACAAACCGACAAATTGCAAGCCAGTGTCCGAATTCGAAGACAAGGAGGAGGACCCAGCAAAGTGAAGAGACCACCGAGATCGGAGCATTAGCCTCGTAAATCTGAATGAGTGGTGGAGAAGCTACACGTTCAGGATTCTCACTCCACTGTTGAAGTCAGATCATATGTATTCCCGCCCGTCGAACCTTATAAAGGAGGAGATGGAGAGGAAGGACAAGTACGAATGCTGAAAGAGAAGCAAGCCTTCAGACGGAGCGGGGACAGTTGATTACGTCTCCAGGGACGGAATTCGCATTGAACGGCAGTGACGACGCAGAGTATATTTTATAAGTCACCCTGCTTGACAGACTTGAGATAGGCGACAAAGTGGTACCAGAGACGAGCAAGACGAGTAAGATAGGTCTTGAAGAAAATGAACGCCACGCTCGAACAGATAGAATCAGCGCAGTCCCCCGTGGCTCGCATTGCATATAAGTCAAAATTAGTACAAAACGTGTTGAAAAATAGACTCAAGTGCTGTATACCATTATCACAACTATTGCATTTCGTAAACCTCATACTTCCGTATCTAATTAGTTTCTTCGGCTGCTCATGCTGATTCTTCTATTGATCAAACATTTTTTTTTGGTAAACTACTCCCAAATATGAAGTCTGCCAATGCTTCCCCGCCTTCTCTGTGTTTGCTGTACGCATGATACACACGTTCCATTCTAAGAAGTGAATCCGCTGCAATCAGCACGCCGAGACGAAATGCTGCCCCGGTCTACGCTAGCTTGAGGGGTAAGATATAATAAGCTATTTTGTGTTGGAAATAGCCTCTGCGCTAAAAGAACTGCTTTATACTAGCTCGGACCTTGGTATTGACCTCACGCTTTGATGAGGTATGCCTATCAAACGCGATCTTATGTTCCAACGGCATGTAGAATGGGTGAATGGGTTTGGTGAGTGATGTTGTTTGCTTGGAAGATGTGGTAGTAACTTCGGATTTTTGTAGTTTTGAATGGAGTTGCGTGGGTTGAGGGGGTATGTGCTTCTATTGATATGGTTACAAATTGTTTGATCGTTGATGTATACTGGACTGTTGTTCGCACCCATCGTGATGCCTAATTGGTCGATTAGCTGCGTCTAATGTTCAAGTAGGATGGGTAACTATGAGAGTGGGCACTTATGCTATACTATATGTATGTTACTATAGCATTAATTAATCACCTATTATATACCAAAACGCACTAGCTGGTGTGATGAATAGAAGGGACCTTTTAGTAACTATAATTTCTATGAAGTCTACAAAGGTCACGTATGTGAATTTATAAATATTTTCTCCTATCCTTGTACGATGAATTGAGTGTTTCAATTCGTTGTACTGAGAAACACGGATCCAGCTAGTTGTAGCGACTCCAGATAGTAGCAGCGACTCCAGATAGTAGCAGCGACTCCAGATAGTAGCAGCGACTCCAGATTAACACTTGACCGTTACAAACTGCCAAAATGCTAGCCAGCCTGGAAGCTAGCCCTGTATAGGACTAGCGGGTAGCATTGGTACAGCTCGCTGCTCAGCTGAATACATATCAGAGGGTGGCGGTGCACATGCAATATGGGTATGGTATGTATGACTTGATTGGTCCTATGAGCCATCCTGCCGCCAATGCGCCGACCATACGGGATACTACCAGAACAGGCGGTGGAGGCGCGGGTATCTACCTATCCTCGCAATACAGTTGGGTGGGCGTCAGGTCGTACCCCTGTAGCTGCATAATTCTAGGTAACACAGATTGAAACCTGAGAGAGGAGATAAGCCTATCACACACAGAAGCTTGGACGTTTTGCATGCGTGTGACACGACAGTCCCCTCCCGAGGTCTTTATAGCTTTGGCTAGGGCCTCACCTCATCGTATACACTCACACATTTTCATCGAACCAGCATCACTATCTAAACAGCCGAAAATCGATGGTGTGCTAGAGATAGAGGCAAGGTGAGACTCCTCTAAGGTCGTCACAATCCGCAACTGACTTGATTCAGCTGTAGCTTTGGCGCTTAGGCTGCCACAAGGTCGCACTCAGCAGATCCCGGTGACATTTGCTGCTGGTTAGGTTGATAGCGACGCTTGAGTTATATGTAGCTATGTAAGTCTTTCGATTACTTTGCGATCATACATTCTTCTTTTTTCCATATAGCCATGTTTATTATCACAGCCAGGACTGACAAGTGACAGGTCCCTATCGATTGGGACGGTTTTCATAGCGCCGTATCCTTTGCCTGCCCGCTGCATTCCGAAAAACCTTTCCGAGAAAGAGGCGGAGAAATATACAAGGCTTAAGGATGGGCAAGTGGTATTCTCAAAACCGATGTGGTGGGTGGTTGCCAGGGTGTTCGACCAACATGCTGTTTGTTTACCAATCACCACATACAACGGTAAAGGAACAACGAAAAAGGATATAAGGTCGGAGCATCACGGTATCGCGTATGATTCTCGCGGGAAGGCCACGCCACTCAAGGATGAAAAGCCCCTGCATGCATATGCCGTCCTCGTGGATAATGCCAACGCAAGAATGGTCGATTCAGCATCTCGGATTAATTTCTCGAAACCTATTTTCTTCGAGGACTATAAGCTTTCCTCCAGGCTTCCCTCCAGGCTTTTCCAGAGAATTGGCACGATCGATCCTGACGACCTTCAAGCTTTCAAGGACCACTACTGCCGTGTTCAGACAGGCCCTGCACTTCAAGAGTACGAAAACACCAATACGGGCCCGCTGCTTCTACCAGCGGGCCATGAATGTGCAGTTGCCGATGGCCGGTTGCCCGTCACGATCGATGGTGTCCACAGTGCGGTTATGCTCGATGCGAAAACTGTCAAAAAAAGATACACATATGTGTGGCAATGTTGTTATTGTGGCTTGCACGTGTCTTACTTGGCGGCGTGTTCTATCACCATTTGTAGGAAAATCTCTCGATGGAACAGAGATCAAATGGTGAGGATACATGAGAATACCATCATATTCAACAGTTTTTAGATTTCTATTTTTTCGGCTGTCGGTCATGATATGTCCGACACTCAAGTTTCTGCATTTAGTCTGTATTTCAAAATATCAACTATTTCTAAGTACATCTTTCATGAGCCATATGCCTTCTGCCTGAGTACGTTAACAAACTATTGCTTACTTGCTTCTCGGATGGCTTATCCGATCGCCCTTGTTAATCAGTTTTGTAGGCGGAAAAGAGGTACGTGTATGTGTGGACCTGCTGTTACTGTGGGTGTTCCAAGATAGCGTGGTATCGCTAATGACCTGGGCCACTATACAGACGGAACGTACTAGGGAGTGCTCCACATGCTAGCATTGAAAAAGGGTCTAAAACTAGGTATGTATTTCCCCACCGGGGAAAAACATGTGTCGGCGGTCAGCCAGCTAGACCCTTCACTAATTGAGCATAGTACCATGATCCGATCATTTACCCTTTCCATTGACTGTGCCACTCTACTGCATCGACGGATCCTCCGAGTGTTTATTCCCAGGCTCATTTACATCCGATTCATTCAATGCATTGCGCGGGGCAACAAATCCAGTCACCCCCCGTTCACCGTCGGCTGAATCATGCTTCCTTTGGATGACACTGACCTACTCCTCCTCTTCTCACCAAAATAGATTCATTGCTTGGTATCCACGCCCATCATGGCGCCCAATTATGGCTCCCGGTTGCTTCCTACAGTCGTTGATGAAGTCGCCGAGCACCAACCCGATCTAATTTACGCCCGAGTCCCTCTAACCAGCAACATAAGCGATGGCTTCAAGGCCGTTACTTTTGGGGATATTGCGTCGGCGGCAAACCACGTCGCCGCGTGGATAGAAACCACCTATGGACGGAGCACCGACTTCAGAACCATTGCTTATATGGGTCTTGGAGATCTGCGCTACGTCGTTGTCTTCCTGGCTGCTGTCAAGTGCGGGTACAAGGTCTTGCTTCCATCGTTGAGAAATTCTCCTTGGATGAATGCATCCCTGCTCGAGCAGACGGACGGGTCTATATTGCTATACGCCCCAGAGGTGGAAGGTCTAGTAAAGCGTCTGCTGGATCATCTTCCAGGTCTCCAATTGCATCCTATCCAACCACTGGAAAACCTCATCCACCCCGACACCCCTGATTATCCTTATCGGAAAACCTTCGCAGAAGCGCGATGGGATCCCATTCTAATCCTGCACTCGTCCGGTTCGACGGGAGCCCCTCGACCTATCCAAATGTATCACGCGAGTCTTGCAGTAAGTGACAACGACCGCAATCTTCCCCTGGTTCCAGGGCGTGTCAATCAAAACTGGACGCTGTGGGACTTTCCGCGAAAAGAAAACTTCTACTCGTCGTTTCCCCCGTTTCATCTCGCTGGCTTTTCCTCGATGGTCGTCTTGCCCATATACTACACGAATTCTACACTGGTTTTGACGCCTCCCACAAGACCTCCAACCGGCCATCTCGTGAGCGAGCTCATGGACCACGTCGCTCTGAAATCTATATTCTGCCCCCCCATCATTGCCGAGCAATTGGTACAGGAACCTACCGGGATCGAGAAATGCAAGTCTCTGAATTTCATCCTCTACGCCGGAGGACCTCTTTCGCAGGAAGCGGGGGACACGCTCAGTAAAGTGACGGATGTGTGTCAATTCTTTGGTCAGACAGAAATTGGCGGGACGCAAGCTCTCGTGCCGCGGCGTGAAGACTGGGCAAGCCTGGAATTCCACCCGTTACAAGAAACAATCATGGAACCATCGATAGATGGCACTTTCGAAATGGTTTTTCATCGGAACCCTGACCTTGTTGGTCATCGGGCTGTCTCGTGCAATTTTCCCGACGTGGAAGTTTATAGGACGAAGGACCTCTTTGTACCCGTGCCTGGTAAGCCTGGATTGTGGCGCTTCCACGGCCGCGCCGATGATATTATCGTGCTCTCGAACGGCGAGAAGTTCAATCCGGTGCCTAGCGAGACAGAGATTGGCGCGCATCCGCTTGTGGCTGGAGCTTTGATCATTGGCAATGGTTACCCGCAGGCCACTCTTGTGCTAGAGCTTAAGGACCCATCGCAGGATCATAGTAAAGTCATTCAAGAAGTATGGCCCACGGTGGAGAAGGCTAACGAGCAAGCTCCTGCCCATGCCAAAATCACCAAAGACAAGACCTTGGTGGCTTCCAAACACCAAGCCTTTGAACGTTCACCCAAAGGAACCGTCGTTCGACGTACTACTGGGAAGAAGTTCGAAGCTCAAGTCGCGAACTTGTTCTCGGAGAAAATTTCCAATGATCTCGGTGGTCTCTCCCTGAACTCTCCGTATGATCTCGCTTCATTCATGCAGTTAGTGAGAGATGCCGTCTCCATCGCGTTCAGGGGTCACTCAGTGGGAGATGCTGATGATCTCTTCGTCCTCGGCTTAGACTCTCTCCAGACCACAGAAATCTTGACCCTAGTCAAGGCAGGTATCCTCAGAAGTCAAAGTCATTACGATGTCTCGTGGATTTCTCCCAAGCTTGCTTACGAATATCCGTCGATTGCAAGCCTAAGTACCGCACTCTATTCCCACCTTACTTCTCCCCCAGAAAAGAAAGACATGGACGCAACCCAAGCCCACGAAGCTCGCGAAAAGAGACTGATGGATCTCGTCAAAAAATACACCCAAGCACTCCCCGAAAAGCTCCCACCCAGTCCATCCTCCCCACAAGGATCAAACCTCCACGTTCTCCTCACCGGCTCAACCGGCTCTCTCGGTACCCAAATCCTGCTCCAACTAACCTCAAACCCTCGCGTATCCCAAATAACCTGCCTTGACCGATCCCCCAACGCTCTCGACCGTATAAAAGCCTCCCTCTCAACCTGGCCCCACCCACCCATCCTAGACACAACCCACATCTCCTTCCACCAAGCCGACTACAGCAAACCCAATCTCAACCTCGACCCAGCAACCCTCCACAACCTCCACAACACCGTCAACATAATCATCCACAACGCCTGGAAAGTAAACTTCAACCACTCCCTCCCCTCCTTCGAACCCACACACATCCGCGGCGTGCGTCACCTCATCAACTTCAGCGCCTCAAGCCCACTCCACCCGCGCATCGCCTTTATCTCATCTATCTCGTCCATCTCCAACTGGTCCCCCTCACCAACACACCCCGACTCCCCCATCGCCCCTCAACACCTACACCACGCGATCCCAGAATCCCTCCCACCATCCCCCACCGCCGCCCAAGAACTCGGCTACGCCGAATCCAAAGCCGTCAGCGAGCGCATCCTCGCCGCCGCAGCACAGCAAAGCGGCGTCCCCGCATCCATCATCCGCGTGGGACAGATCGCGGGCCCGGTCAGCGCCGCCAACGGCGCGATATGGAATGAGCACGAGTGGTTCCCTCTCCTCATCAAAACCGCAAAGACGATCGGTAAGATCCCGGATACGCGGGGGTTCATGGAGTATGTGGATTGGATTCCTGTTGATGTAGCCGCGACGGCCGTCATCGATCTGTCTCTCCCACTCCCATCACCAGCACCAAACACCGAAGAAGATCCCCCCCTCCAAATCTACCACATCCTCAACCCCAACCCCACCCCCTGGTCCGAACTGCTCCCCTCCCTCCTCCCCCTCATCTCCCCCTCCTCACCACCATCCCCCGTCTCGCTGCAAGATTGGATCGCCGCGCTCAGCGAGGTCGATGCACACGACGCCGCCGCGGTCGCCGCGGCGCCTGCTGTTAAGATTCTGGGGTTCTTTAGGGGGTTGGGGGAGCGTGGAGGGGTGGCGATGTATGGTGGGGGAGGGATGTTTTCGACGGAGAAGGCGGTGGCGAGGAGTGAGGGGTTGAGAAGGGTTGGGGGGGTTAGGGGGGAGTGGGTTGGGAGGTGGATGAGGGGGTGGGAGGGGTTAGGGTAGCGAGTGTGGTGTGGATTAGGTGTGGGATTCTGGTGTTTCTTGTTCGTGGGTGGTTTCGTCGAAATAATGGCTTTACTTAGGGGGGGGAAACAAGCCCTTTCGATTTTTAAAGGGTGGAACTGAGATCTTATGAACGAAAACCAAAGTACATAAACATAAATCCTTCCTGGTAACTACATATGCAACCAAAAAAAAAAAAATACAGCACACACACACACACTAAAAACCTTAACACGTCAATCTTTATGCTCTTTGAAAAAAAAAAAAAAAATCACACCTCACAAACCCCCCACCCCCCACCCCACCCAACCCCCAAAACAACAAAACCTTCCCCAAGCACATACATACATACATACACACACACACACACATCAACCAGTTGACCACCTCCTCGCTCAAACTTATACGTGTGTATACGTCTAGTACATACACAACATACACAAACGTCCCCCCTTCTCCACCTGCGGGCAAACCCTAAACCCACCTCCCTACCTACACACTCCCACTCCACCACTTCAACCAACCCCATCCCATAAAAACACAAGAAGAAAAGAATACGCCATGTATCAACATGAATTTGATCGATAAGTGAGTGATGTTGGATTGGATCATCATACACACACATATACACGCACGAACGAAGCAAACTTGAAACTTCAAACACTGAAAAAGAAATCAGCTTTTACGCCATCGCCTCCAAAACATAAAAAGTAGAAAACGTGAAATTTCCTCAAGAAAAACATTCCAATCAATCCATTATCTTGTAATGTTAAAATAACATAAAAAAAAAGAACTTTTTTTTGGTCTCTCTCTCTCTCTGTCTCTCTCTCCTGCTTCTACCAACAACCATCCCCCCGACAAAAAGTGCCCGATTCCTGGGATGATTTTTCCAAAATATCCCCATCCAACACATCTTCAACATCATTTCGATCCATTCCATCGCGTAGCAGACCAACGACAGCCAGGTACCATTCGGCTTGCCGGTCCGTCTTGTCTGTCTGCTTCGACGGCCAATTGCATAAACGGCCGTCACCGCGCCTATCCACGTCCACCCCATCTCTCATCGAAAAGACCGGAGCTGTGAAGAAATCCATGCATCCATCCGTCCATCCGTCCATCCGTCCGTCCGTCCGTCTCATAGCAGCCGGCCGTGCCAAAGAAACAAGGGGAAGGAGAAACAAGGCGGGAAGAAAAGTAGCAAAGAAAATAAAACTTCGAGTCGAAGGATTACAATACAGTCATAGGTCTGTAAGAAGAGAAGCAGAAACAAAGATTAAGAGAAACCTGGTATTCAGACATTAAGGGGTCGATGAGTGACCTATTGTGTAGCTCCCACTGTTGCGTCGACGCAAGCTCCGGGAGTGGGTGCTGTGTGAGGCGAGTATTGAAGAGGGACTGAGAGACTACGGGCATACACTGAACAAGCTCTCCCCCGTCCACAAGCGAGAGGAGGCCGACAGTTAAAAGTGGGTGATCAAGAAGGGAGAGAAAAGAAAATCCGAATTCCGCGGGCATAAAATGTCGTAAGAGAAAACAAAGTCAAAGACATGGCAAGTGTTCTCCAGTTGACAGATGTCACTCTGTCATGGAGCTGATTGGCGAACCGGCCCGGGTCTCATCGACTAGATCGCTCAACCGCATCTTCTTGTGTTGTGGTCCTTCCCCCTCGAGCTCGTCCAGACGTCTCTTGAGGTCTGCTTCTCGCTGTTTCGCCTGCTCAAGCTCAGCTCGCAGCTGAGCCTCCATGGAGCGGGCTGCCTTTTCACTTCCCTCCAGTTCAGACACACGGCCTCGGAAGAGATCGTTGACCAATTCAAGTTCGGATACGCGTGTTTTCAACGCGGTGTTCTGGGCGGATAGGGTATCGTAGGGTAGCGGGGGTTCAAGATGGGAGCCATTGAGCGAGGATGGAGCGGGCGAGGGCTGACGAAGGCCAAAGTTGGGCATTTGCGGGGATTGGAAGGCATCAGCGTGAAGCACGCCATCGAACATGTGCTGGGGAGCGATGTTGGAGGGATGACCAAAACCTGGGGTGCCAGTGCGAGAGATGGGTGATTGTGAACGGTCAGAGAGACCCGACGAGATCTTGCCCGAGGTGCGGCGCTGTTGGGCGTAGGCGAGCGATGCATCGGCGTCGGGGTGGGCAGCAGGCAGGCCGTTAACTTCGCCCGGCTGAAGAAAAGAAAAACAAGTCAGCAGATGAAGGGAGAGGCGGTACGCAGGAAACACGTACCTTTTTGCGACTGCCAGGAGCGCCCGTCTTGACGCGGTTGCGGCTCTTGATCACATCGGTCTTGAGGGAGATGGGGCGCGGGCGGCCGTGCAGCTTAAGGAATAGACCGCAAGCGTTGCACAGCACGGAACCGGATTCATCGCGCCGCCACAGGGGGGTGGTGCTGGTGGTGCAGTTCTGGCAGACGGGCTGTCGAGGGAGTGGGTTAGCTGGGGGTGGTGATCTGATGATGATGACTTTTTGCAGCAGCTATCGATTGTGGATAGCGATAAGGATAAGAGACGAGGAATCTCAGAGGGCACCATGGCCAGCACACGACGCGCGGCGGCAGCAGACAAAGAAGAGAGCAGGCTTACCGGCGAGTTTCCACTGGCAGTGGCGGGAGCGGCGGTTGCGTAGGTCATGGTGTGTCCATTGGGAGGCCTGTGGTTGTCTGTCAGTGGGATGTCGGATGTGGTGATGGAAAAGTTCTGAGGAGCGGGCGCCAAGCCTGCGATAAGCCCGCCCGGCCTCCCTTCCCTCTTTCTGCCAATGCCCCTGCCCGCACGCTAAAACAACAACGCTACCTATACATATTACATGTATAGACGTGACATGTATGCACTAGGTACATACATACACGGTCCCATCCTCATCCCCCCTCCGGTGGCAGAAGCGTCCGAGGACCAAAATGACGAGAAGAAGAAAATAAAACGCACCTAGAAGCCGACAACGGCGGCGGCGACACATTCTGAGGCGGCGTACCGCCAACCACCCCATTATTACCATTACCACCACTGTTCTCGCTGCCATTCACGCCGCCGCCGTCATTCCAACCTGGGCCCGCGGCCGCGCCATTGGGAGCCAGAGAAGCCAGCGTGGACAGAGCGGGCAGCTGGACCGAGCCGCCGTGGCTGCCGTGACGCGGTTGCTCCTGGTGCTGATGCGGATGCTGATGCTGGGGATGAAACGAAGCTACCGTCGACGTGGACGAGGGGCGCGAGATGTCGTGGCCGATGGACGGCAGCGCGGGGCGGTCATCGAGTGAGGAGGCCGTCTTGAGCGAAGGCAGGTCGAAGGCCTGCAGGATCGAGGGTCGGCGGAACGAGTCGAGGGCCTGGGGCCGTGGGAGGATCGAGGTCGCGAGAGCGGAAGCCGTGATGGTGGTGGTGCGTGGGCTGGGAGGGACGCAGCGTGTTGCGTCTCTCACAATCCGTTCGGGGAGAAGGGTTGAAGGTAGGTATTATTGGTCGATGGCACCCGCTGGATGTGATGTCGAGCAGAGGGGAGGGGGGATTTGCTTTCTTGATTATACGCGGGAAATGAGTGTGCGCGCGCGCGTGTGTGTGCGTGTAAATGAGCGACGGGTATTATTAAGGTAGTAGTTGCGAGTGTTATTGTAAAGACCGACCAAACTATGCAGAAAAGAAGGTGACGATGATTATGATGAGAAGGGAAGAAGAAGCAAGAAGCAACAATACGGTAGGTAGAGTAATGAAAACGGTGCAAGGCACAGACACCTAGGTACAAGACCCACCGTTTGGCGGATAAGGTATCGTTAAAGGGGAACCTTAGCGCCCTGGGTGGTCATCATCATCACTATCATCCATCAATCAATTCGTCCCCCCCCGTATTACTACCCTTCCCTTCCTCCCTACATACACACTATTACGTATCTAGATAGTCCGCTCTTTATCGATTCTTGTCTCCTTTGCTTGGTGATGACACGCTAAGGCTAGCTATCGCCCGCCGATTAGGCATCAGGCATGGCATCAAGGACACGGGCATGGATGCGGAATCGATAAATGCAACATCTGCAATCTAATTTACCCACACACCAGCACGCGCGCGCCATGTTTTAATTGGGGGCGTGCGTTGGTACCTGCAGCGACACGGCGCGTCAAGCATCAAACGGCATTGGCATCTCTTCATCAATATGTGATGTGTACTTGTCTGTATTTGTACGCGTTAGAAAACCAAAGAAACCTCAATCACAAAGTAGAAAAAGAGCACATGGTGCCCGAGTACTACAAACACCAACACCACCAATCTCCCTTGTCCAACACGAAAAACAAGAAAAACAAACAACCTCCTCAACCCAGTCTCCGTTCTGTTCCCCAAACCCTCAAGCCACGACAACACGCAATCAGCCCGCTCCCCCTTGCGCCCGTTGGACAAAAACAAACACAAAACAAAACAAAACAAACATCACTCCACAACCTAAGGGTTTTCTACGGAAGAAAAAAAGAAAGCTCCATCAATCTTGTATACACACTACACTACGCCCCCAAAAATATCGATAAGACACAGAAGAAATCGATAAAAAGATTTCCTTTATTCAACACTTAGGTAAGTAGATACGTCGACAGATGATCAGGGGGCGGGTGGTGACCGGAAGTCTCTCCTGGACAGGGGGTGCATGTGGGTGGTTAACATTGTCATCACTAGGGATAGGGGTCTGGGCGCTAATTATGTAAGTAAATAAGTAGAAGGGATCAATGCGGGTTAGAGTTCGGGTTGGTTAGTATTGTTAGGTAGGGAGTTTTGTGAGAGATTTAATGGGGGAGAGATGACGGATTGATAAGGATTGATCTCTCTTTTTAAGGGGTTTTGGGTTGGGCTGGGATGGAAGGTCGCTTGTATCAGACATTCGAACGTAAGGTACGGTACTTAGACATTTAGACTTCAAAGGCCGTACGTACATGGTCCACTAAGCATTAGGGAGAAGGGGAAAATACGGTGCCGGTACCACACATGCAATACGCGCACACCTCAAAAGGCAACAAAGATCGTCAGGTACGAGGAAAATATGCTTGGTCTTGCCGACGACAACGTTTTCAACGGGGGAAAATCTTACTGCTGATGGATGATGACCCTTCTCCTTCCCAAAGGGCGCGTGCGGACATTTCTCCGGCGAGGTTAAAAACAAGCATATTGAAACAAAGCAAGATGGGTTTTGACCCAACGGGATCATCCGTTACGCGCCGCACAGCAACATGGGAGCCCCTTGCCCCCCCGTCGGTTGACTGTACCTGTCTGTGCGAAGTAGATTTCTAGCTGATTTTTTGATAGGTACTGGTCAACTTGTAAGACTACTAACGCAGTCAATTTTCTGCTTCTTTTGAAATGCAAGCTCGCTTTTCGCGGGACTCCAACGTCTTGATTTCTATCTGCCAAACGAGAACCAGCCCTTCTTCGCCGGCTTGACTTCCTCCACCTTCGTCTCTTCTGCTTCTGTTTTCTCTGGCGCTGCTGCATCTTGCGCTTTGCTGCGCCCTGGGTACTCTACATAGTTCCATGCCACGTCCAAAAACATGGGTTTCACAGGGACAGGCTTGAGCTTCGGCGGCCACGTAACGAGGTTGCTGAGATCCACTTTGCCCGACGAAGGGTATTCGTTCAGTCTCTCTACTACCGGCGCGGCATTCGTGAGATGACTCTGTGATGCGGCATCCGAGTTCGAGGACAGCTGAGAAAGCGCCACCAGTCCGCGGTAGTGAGAGGTGAGATTGCCTAGGTTTTGCTTCAGCTTTTGAGCTTGCTGCTCCGAGACCGTCAGCTTCGGCGCGCCCGAACCCTCCTCGGCGGGTCTTGGGGCTGAGGCCGCTTGTGAGGCCAGCGATAGTGCGCGGTTGCAGAGAGCCAGCGCTTGTCTCGGGGCAGATAGGAAAGCATGGGCGTGTGAGAGATTTAAGCATTTCAAGGCCTGGAAGTAGATGCGTTGTCCCTCGAGCTCGGCCATGAATTCGCTGTCACCGACTGCTCCCTTCAACTCTTTGATGGAGTTGATGCTCTGTAATATTGCGTCGTACAATGCGACTCGCTCCCGCAATCTTGCCAGTTTGCGCCCCGTCGGTTCTTCCCTCGGTGTCCAGTCTTTCCCATCTTTCCGCGGCCGCCTTGATTTGTGGGGTGGGTTTGCGGAGAAAGTGAGGCCGTCATCTGAACCAATAAGTATCCGATAGCGACCAACCCGCCAGGCGATTAAATCGTAATTGACTGCCAGACTGGTCACACGTAAATCCTGCACCCGCGCGTCCTCTTCGCCCACCCCCTCCTTCTTCAACTCCTCAATTGCCCGCCTGGTTGCGTCTGCCGCATCCTGGCTTGCAATCAGTACATCGTCGTATGCGTTGGCCTTGTCCTTGGGCGTGGTGGAAGATTCGAGACTCTGAGCCAGCTGTGCGGAGGAAGCTTCGACTTGTGCTAGAGCTAGGCCGATGGCAGCGTCGACTATATTCGCGGTGCGGTTTCGCCATGTAATCTTGGTGTCTGTACAGAATTAGCCACCTTTTCGTGTCCTGACTAGACACTGAAAGTAATTGAAGGCCTACTTGAAGCTGATGCCTCCTCCACCTGGAAGGCAGACGAATCAATGGACTCCAATGATTTAGCAAGTTCTGGTTGGTCCTTGGGGAAGAATTTTTTGGCGACCTCTGGCACTCCTACAGTCCTCGGTATCCGATGTTGGTAGGCAGCGTACCTCAGACTGGGGTCAGTCGTGCTTGCAAGCACCTCTTTGAACAGATCCTTCTTGGTCGCCTTGAGCAAAGAATTGTAGATAATTCGCGCGGCCGCATAATTTTGCAAGCATGGCAGCCAGCGTTCAGAGGATGTGTCATTAGAGTGGGCGCCTTCGGCCTGTTTCTCAAACTGTTCGGCTCCTGCCAGCAAATATGCGTAACCCTTTGCCTCCAGCAGATCAATGTCGGAGGCGCCGCTAGCAGCATTGTCGGACAACAGATCCACCACCATCTGTGCATAGTGTCCAGCTTTGTGTAGACGTGAGAGGATATGCGATCGCGTGGAACCGGTGATTGTTTTGTCTGCGCTGTCTTCCGAATGGGAGGCTTTCATGGACATGGCGTGGGCCCATGCGCGCTCCGAGGTGAGGAGCAGCAAGTGCAGAAACTCGACATCTTTTTTGACTTCGTCGGCGGTGACGGCAGGTTTGGCTTGGAATTTTGCATTCTTGCCAGTGGCCCGCCCAAGCTTCTTGCGCACAACGAGTAGGCGGCGGGAGAGTTGGGCGCGATATGTGCTGTAATCGCCCACCAGGAACGCCGACTCGCGGTATTCGAACACAAACTTGGTGACGTCCATGGCGTGCGCCTAGACAAAAAAGTTAGAACGATTGGCCGATGTGGAGTGTGGGTTTGAGGGGAGTACGTACTGTACAGCAGACAATGGCAGCTGCATACATTGCACATGGGATTGATTGAAATGTGGAGGGGCAGGGCTGGAGAGACGCTAGGCCAGATCGGGACATCTCGTGATGGACCAGCTCGGAAAAAGTTCGAGGTTCGACGACGCCATCAAATAATCGACTACCTAGCTGCAAGCTTCATTCCATCCCAATGCCCGTGGTGGACTGATTTTCTTCTTCTTCTCCATCTTCCTTCCCGCGCCTTTCCTCCTCCCTCTCGTCTCTGCACTTGTACATATTACCACATCGTTCGCGCTCCATCCAATCTCGTCTTTTCGCTCGCGTCCGTCCTCCCCTTGGTATTTGCCGTCCATCTTTCACTCGCTTCTGCTTTGCTTTGCTCGGAACGGTGGCCAGGCGTTTGCTCTATATTGCCACCCGTGCAACTGCAATTGACACTCTACCCATTCGGTTCGATCGCGTCATCACGAGGCATGCGTGGCTGCGGGCTCCACGTCCACCCTCTCCATCGTCTTGCCTCCTCCGCCGTCTCCACCACCCCTCGCCATCCTCTGTGATTCTCCATCCCCAATTCGCAACCCGTAGCAGCACCTGTTGCGCTCTTCCGCGGCGGGTGATGCTTGAGCGGGCTTCGACATGCCTCGAAACCGGCGGACGCCAGCTCTTTCGAGCTCCCAAACAATGTCTTCCCACGCGCCGAAGATTGCATCCCGCTTTCTGGCATCACGGCGCCAACGAGCTGCCTCTTCCTCTAACGTGGTGGATATCTTCCTTCCCATCCACAGCCACCGCCTCTCTCGAATCCCTCGGCTCTGGTGACACGTCTTCTGCACCACGAAGCACTCGGGTGGCAAGATCGCACGACCCCCCACTCCTCGACTTTCTATACCCCGAACGAACGCTTGCTCTGGTGCATCGATGGTCTGAGCATGCATCTGATATACATAACTCAAAGAGGAGGTGGAATCAAGCTCCTGGTGTCCGGCAATATTCGACCTCGCAATGGCTGCCCGGGGAAAGCGGAGATGGCGAAGATCAGATTTTGGAAAAGGCCAAAGTGGATATGGAGCAGTTGATGCTCGACAACACACCAGAAGACGCTCTGGACCATGTCCTTGAGAGTCAGTCGTCGGACAAACAAGAGCTAGCATGGCTTCTTTACTCTTCCCTGGATGAATCGCGCCTTACAGATGCCAGATTGTTGGCCCTGCTCGCGTATCTAGGAAAAGGGGACCTATCGCGATTTGCTGGGCGTATAGTCCAAGTTTTCGATGCTATCGAACCTGATCATCGTGATGCGCCTTCATATAGAGTTGCCATTACCGCCCATGTCAATCTTAAGATGGTCGGGCTCGCCATTCAACTTCAAGAGGAAGCTTTTTCACGCTTTGACACTTTGGATCTTGGGATTGATGCCATTATCAAGCGTACTATTGAAGATGACCAGTGGGAACTCACCTGGCGAGTTTTTAGATCCACACGCCAACACTTACTTCGTGTTGACCCCAACCTTGAAAATGCATCAGATTCGCGGCTAGCAAAGGCACTTGCAACCATTTGGCGCCAGGTGCCACAGCTTCCCGATTTAGTGGAACATTACAATGCTTTCCTGATTCATATACAGCAATATCACCCTGAGTGGTGTGCATCTGAGCAGCAAAAGAAAGACTTGGAATTATTTACAGCCGGGTTCCTGCCACCCGTGGTGGATCATGTTGTCGATACCCCCGAGCCGGATGAGAATTACATATACGATTTTTTTATCGATCTCTTCCGCAGCCTCCGCGCCATACAACTTCATGGTAGCTTGGTCTACGAATATTCCATCTCCAAAATGCTGAAAACTCCCCGTTATCGGAGGTATACGCGTCAGAAACGAAGGATTTGGTTAGATTTGTATATTCACTATCGTGAAAACTGCGAAAGATTCCCTGGCCATAATCCATCGTCATCTCTTCTCTTCAAACTAATACAACAACATGGTGCGCATGATAGCAGCAGACGTGTTACCGACATGATCAAGGATCTCACAACTTTTCATCCCGAACAACCATTCACTCCGGATTCGCTGTCTTATATTATCCAGTTCTACGCTCGAATGGGGGATGCAGACAGTGTGCACAGATATTTTGAACAGTTGCAAACCCGGTTTCCCCGGTCCCTGGGTCTGCGCCATCTCTCATCTCTTGTATACGTATATGCTCGACGAACAGATCCGGAGGGAGCTGTACAACAATTCAAACGCATCGCTTCTGAGTTTGGTCTCATGCCGGACCTAGTGTGCTGGAACAATCTTCTCTATTCTTACTGCCGCGCAGACGATCTTGATGGCTCTCTGGAGTGCTTCAACAACATTCTCGATTCCGGCATCGAGCCTGATTTGTTGACCTTTGGGCCGTTGCTCGACTTGTGCGCCGCGAGAGGCGATGTAGAAGCCTTCGAAACTCTATTTACCAAGGCCCAAGAGATGAATATTCAAGTTGAGAGAGATCGCCGGGCACGATCTGGTTATGTGCAGGCATTTTTGAACGCAGGTGATCCCGAAGCCGCCGAAGATATAGTCCGAGTCATGTGCCGAGATTGGTTCGCAGGCACCATGCGTGGTAACTCACTTACGCATCCATGGAACATCCTTCTCTTCCACTACGCCGCACAGGGTGATGTGGTCAACACCAGACGGCTGTACACGCAGATGAGAGAGCAAAACATCCCCATGGATACGTGGACATATGCAGCTCTTATGCGTTCGCTGACAGAGTCGAAATCAACAAACGCGGCGCTCAAAATACTTACTCAAACAATGAGTGAAAAAAACATTCGACCACACGCTTATCACTATGCGATTGTCCTTAGTGGATTCCTCCGTGAGGAACAATATGATAGCGCTCGCCGAGTTCTCCGCCGAATGAAGATGTTGCGCATGACGCCCACTCGAAGTTCACGTGGTGCGACTTTACTCACGACCGGAATGTTGGAGCTGAATAAGTTGAAGAGGGAGCGTAACAAAGACCCTCGAGCGCGGCTGGTTGAGGTAGAAGAGGAATTGCGTAAAAGCATCTTGGCTGATTATGGCCAAGAAATCGCGCACAACCAACCTATATACAACAGATATATTGATGCGCCGGAACTGGATAACGTGCCTCAGGGTTATTTTGAGCTTCTTGTCATGCTATATAATACGCGTGGTGCATTTGAGATATCCAAGCAATTGTTCGAAGCTGCAATCAAGTCGACCTCAGCCAATGCCAATCGCGTAGCGCCCATTGCACTCCTCAGCGCAATCATGGACACACATCTTCAAGCAGAAGAGTATGCCGACGTAGAAAAATGCTGGGTGTTGGCACGGGCCGGAGTGGACCGTCTGGTCAAAACTTTTCAACAAGTCGTGGACCCTGAACAGCCAGCCCCGGTCTCCGACTCCATTACTAGTCCTGCTGTGAGAGAAGCAGTGGAGTCTGCTCGCATTGCAAGAAAGCGTCGTCACATCCTTGTCAAGCCAACACAGCATTACATTCGAAGTTTGCTTGCACAGCGGGACAATCCCGATGCCCTCCAACAAGCCCAACGCACTATTCACGACCTTTTGGTCAACGGCTTTGTCATCGACAGCTTGACTTGGAACGAGTTCATTCAGCATCTCGCGCTGCGAGGCCGACTCATCGATGCCTTCACCGCGTTTGAGATGTATCTCATGCCCTCATTCCCGGGCTGGAACGAACTCAACCCAGGCTATATGCGCAAATGGCCGAAAGGGCTCAAGTACATGGAAATTCGCAGGCCTGATGTTACGAAAAGCAGTGTGCTGCCACGGTACCGGACAGTTGTGATTCTCGCAGCGGCGTACATGCAGACTCAGAGGGAGGAGCTACATGGGCGCGGGTACCATCCAGAAATGGGAGCTTGGAGGTCAGAAATCCTGGAGAGGGTTGCGCCGAAGACGGTTCGGGCGATAGACACAATGCCGCGAACTGGGGATAGCATACAAGCGAAGTATTTGTACAATTACTAGACGGTATGAACGGGATGCGTGTATTTATATTGTATGTGTATGCTAGATGGATCTGGAGGGTTTTGTAGACTCATGTTGTATATATAGGTATATGTATTTTGGAGTGTGAAACAGGACGTCACGGGGACTCAATGTAACGAATACTCGATGGATTGATTCAATTTGTACATTGGCATTGAAGAGAAACAGTAAAGATGTGTAGGTACATATGGGTATACATACATAGACGGCGCATGTGTATGTACATACACCATTGATATGAAGAACTTTGTGTTAGAGAGCTTGCTGTCCGCGCCATTGGCTGTGAAGAGCAACAATAGGGCACGTAAAACCCAATCTAGGATACAGAAAACAGATGCATCGAGTAGTTTTGACACGAAGATTGGTGATTTGGGCAAGACGTAGATTAGAATGATAGTCGGCTGGGTGACGGGATGGAAGGGTTGGGGTCACCGTTGGGGGTTAGCGCGCCTTAGTCAGCACCCAAGCTCCCGAATGTGCTCTTCTCCCGATTTTTCCTGCGCTCCTCCCATTCTCTCCTACTACACCAACCTCATCCATTGCACCTTCATTCCATCCCCAATTCCATCTCCCCTCCCACACACCTCGACCTCCAAAATGGTTGCCATTGCTCGATCCTTCGGCGCTGCCCGCCTGGCCGCCCGCTCCGTCCAGTCCGCTGGCAAGCCGGCCACCCGCTTCGTCTCGACCCAGGGTACGTAAAGGAAGGAAGCATTGAACCTCCATCCACCTCCATTGAGCTCCATCAAACAGCCATTGACACGTCCTTCGCAGCTCCCGTCCGCGTCCAGGCCCCCAAGAACAGCCTCGTCATGAACAGCGCCGTCCGCAACGCTTTCAAGAACAACGCCGGCCGCCAGATCATCCAGAGCCGTGGCATCGTCGCCGAGTCCACCGCTGCCGCCATGGTCGCTGCCGCCAAGATCCAGGGTGCTGGTATCGCCACCGTCGGTCTTGCTGGTGCCGGTGTTGGTATCGGAACGGTTTTCGGTGCCCTCATCCAGGGTGTCGCCCGCAACCCTTCCCTCAGGGGTCAACTCTTCCAGTACGCCGTTTTGGGTTTCGCCTTCGCTGAGGCCACTGGTCTCTTCGCTCTCATGATGTCCTTCTTGCTCCTCTACGTTGCATAGATGGGTGCGTTGCTTGGGCACTCTGTCATTCGGGTCTTCTGGAACGCGTCTCAGGGTGGAAAATTCTGCGGATGGGTGTGTGCATACAGGACTACCTCCTTTTTCCTAGTTTAGTGGCAGCTCGGATTGTGTAAAACATGTACTTTAGATCAGCAATCTGAGGAGCAAGATCCACATTAGCTGCTCTTAATTTCCATATCCCGAGGTCCAACCCTCCTTGTGCTACTGTATGCTGTACTATGCTCCTGGTGAATGCTCCGGCGACGCGCGCGCCTCGTGGGAGCTCTCAAGCAGCTCAATGGCCTCAATGGACATGTCCTAATCAATGCCGGCCATTGCGATGGCTCCTCCGATGTTTGCGCGATGGCAATTGATGTTGTCACCCGGTCGATGATGAGGAAAACTGGCAGCTCCGAAATGCCAAGCTTTTCTCAACCTCACCTCTTCAGGCTTCGAAGCTGGAGCAGGCATCAACCAATGGAGCGCACAACACACGGCTTTGCACAGCTTCAATTGCCCTCTCCCTCTGCTTGCCTTTCTCACTCCGTCTTTATTCCAACTGGCACTAGCTCTACGCCCACGTTTACACCTGCTATTGAAGCTATGTAGCTCCCTCTCCGTCCGCCCGAGCTTCACGATAGGCGGTTGGAAGCTTCCTTCAGCTCATACCACGGCCTTCAGTCCGCTTTCTATCCAGCTATACGAATCCGGAGTGCCATCTTACTTTGGTAAATTGAATCCAATTCCCTCTTCACTATGATCCCTTTCACAGCATCTGCATTTTCCTTCCGCGTCCCTCTCCTCCGCTTCCTCCACACCAGCCGCCGACCTGCAAGCCAATGGGCAATTCGCTGATTATAAATATCTCTAGTGATTACACGCTCTTATTTTCCCATTCGAACGTATGCAATTGACGAGCTTCGCTTGCGTGTGATGTAAAGTGAAGCTTCCCAGCGTCTACGTTGGCTTTACCCGTAGCCTCCCCCACCGTTCATAGCCGTCTCTACTGTGCAACAGAGAAGGCGTACTTTTGTGATATAAGAAGGGCCATCTATTCAAGTGGCATGAGGGAATAGAAGGGGCTTAGTAGAGGAGGAAGCTGTGGAACATACATTGGGCGATGCTTTGTGGTAGACGGATGGACACTACGATGTGTGCCCTAGGTCGTACTATACACCCGTCTCCCGTGGAGCTCGGTTTGCGTGTATATCTATGTTGAAAAGAGTGATTCTTTGTCGATGTCGCATGCCGGGATTGCTCACTTTTTCTAGATAATCTGCTTCTCGCAAAGACGTCCGCAGACAGGTCCAGCTCCTCCATGCCTTCAGTAATTCCCCATGACCCGGACAGCGAGTACCGCCACAATTCTCTGACCAATTGCAAAACTCCGAACCCCCGACTTTCAAGCAATGCTGAATTTGGTCATCGCACGCCACCGATAAAGTTTCTCCGATGTTTCACAAATGTGTCTGAGACTTGGCGCGCTTCGAACCAGTCTGCCGAAACAACGAGACCTCTTGAAAGCGCAAACACAAGAACATGTACAAGCCGGGATTTTCTGGGAACAACCGTGTTTGCCATGAACGAGATGTGTCTGGAGTGTTGGTTTCGATTCATCGGCTATGTGCATATCCGTGAATCTCGAGTCGAGGGTTTTCAAACCACAAATGATGCTACTCGGTTACTATTTTGGCCACCTTTGGACACCAAGTGGGACATTGCGTAGTTGAAAGGTTCCATGACTTTTCTCTTAAGACTCTGGTGGCAGTATATAACCCTATACGTACTCCCATCTAGATCCAACTCGTGCTTTATCCATCCTATCATTCTTATTTCCCAGTCTTGTGCCGGTCACGTTCACTCGATTCACTTCCAAATACAAACTCATTTATAATCAACAAGCGTTTCTAATCCTTACCAAATAATCCACCATGAAGTTCGCAGCTCTCCTCGCCACCTCCATCTTCTCTAGCGTCGTCTTTTCCGCTACGAGTACGTGACAACCCCTCTCAATCCACAACCCCATACCCCATCTAACATCTACCCCCCCATACACAGCCTCTTCGGCCGCCGCCCCCCAAGACGACGTAGCCTCCATCCTCGCGGCCCTCCGTGACAACAACCCCGAGGACGCCGATGCCGCCGCCGCCGCCGCAATGAAAGTCAAGATTCGCGCCCTCCCCTCCACTTCCTCCGCCTCCACCCAGGCTGCCCAGCAGCAAGACGCCACTGGCGCCGCAGGCAGCGACGTCAACAGCATCCTCGCCGCCCTCGAAGCCAACAACCCCGACGACGCCGCCGCTGCTAGGACCGCCATGCAGAAGCGCCAGATTGCGGGCGGCGGCGACGACGTGAACAGCATCCTTGCCGCGCTCCAGGCGAACAACCCTGACGATGCGGCCGCGGCGAAGCAGGGAGTGGTGAAGCGATGGGCGGCGTAGAGTTTTCGTTCTTTCTTCGGTCTCGTGGAAGTGTGGAGTGTGGAGAAAGCGGGTTAGTTTGGTCGTAATGAGTTGAGGGGCGTTGCGTATATAATGATGGGAAGCTTTGTAAATATTTAACCATCATCACCCGTTTTTTTTTTCCGGCCTTGAAAATATTTGTAAGATGGTTTTCTTCTCTGGTGTATGTGTGATGTGTGTGTGTGTGCCTTTTTGGAGTAGGTTTCTCTCCTTTAGCTACGTGTGCGTAATTGGCTATAATTTATCGTACGTACAGACACTCATACGCATATACCGATCTATCTATGCATTATTATTTCTCTTTGTGAAATACTCATCAATTAACAGCCCGTGTATCATGCATTCAATCAAACAATCAAAGCTCGATAAATATCGTTAATCTCCTACAATGCCATTTCTTCGAGCATCGATGGCATGGTGATTTGGCATACACCTTTCCCAGAACAAACAAAACTTCCTACTTTAAATCAACGATTAGTAAATATAGACGAGACATCTGGTGGTATAGTTACCATCGTAGGTCAATTAATACTCATTTCTACTGCACGAAACTTCGATATTAACTTGGTGTTTCCTGTGGTGTGGATGTTATGTGTATGTGTTTACTACTGGCTCATATTACCACAGGTACTATGATTGATTCTTTTTGCATTTTTATTGTTTGTGGTTAATGGTTGATGATTGATGGTTTTATCGGAGCGCCAGGGCTCAACCCACAGGAAATACAATCCCAATCAATCTTCCTATAACTTATTGTTCGTGACGCTGCGCAGTCTTACTCATCCCACCATTCGTCCTTCAGCGGCTCTGCGATTTCTACTCTCTCGCCAGGTTCTAATCTTAGTAGCTTTTTAATTAATTCTGCTATCTTTTTTAGATCCTCCCTAGTTAGTATGTCTCTCTCTTCCTCTTCCTCTTCCTTAGTCCTATCCATCATCCTGTTGTAAAGATCTAGAAGGAGATCCTCTAGTCTAAATGGCCACTCGTTAGAATTTTTGGGGGGATTATCCCGACCTGTTACGCGCAACGCAAGTTTTTACAATGTGACAACTCTGATTAATAGTCTGCTAGGCAGAGGGATTTTTCAATCTATTCAAGCGGCTCCGAAAATTTCCATAGAAAGAACCACGAGGTAGATAGGCATACGGTTTGTATGAGTCTGGGCTGTGAGGAAAAGGCAATCAACCACCTTATTCATGTCCAGTTATTGCATAATTACAAGTCTCCCTCGTATGTTAAGAATAGAACCATTCACATTCCGTACTTTAAAACTCTAAAAATTTACTAGTCTGAAACATTCTCCAAGCTCTCCATATACATCCCATATTTCCCACTCTCTGGAACTCTACCCCGTCCCCTTGCGCAACATGTCTATCCTACAAACAGACCATAAATCAACGTGCAAATAAATAATCTTTCCGTCAAGAAGAACTATTACTAGCGTTAGGACCCGTGTACCCATACCCATTCCCATACGAATACGGAAAAGGAATATACTCTGCCGCTGTCGTCGTGGGTGTTGCCGTCCCCGCAGCCGACGAAGAGGCCCCCGTCGTCGTCATAGGAGCGTTGAAATTAAATTCTCCAGACCCAGGGCCCGACGTCGGCATTGAAGTACTCGTCGACTGAGATGGAGGCGTGGGGTTAGAAGACGAGGTCGGTGGTGTTGTTGTTGCGTTTCTGCTGCTTCTACCGGATGTTGTGGGGGAACTGCTGGTTGTGGTGTGGGGGTAGATGGATGGGTTTGTGTTGAGGAAGTTATCGGTGGTGGTTGTTGGTGTTGCTGCTGGCGGGGAAGGAGAGGAGGAGAGTGGAGGGGAGCTGTTCGAGGTGGTAGCGGTGGTGGTGGGTTGGGAAGTAGGCTGAGAGGTATCAGAGTTCTGCTCGTCTAGCAGTTTTTTGGTAGTGTAGTATGCTGCTGTTGAGATGCTGGATGCTGAGTACATTTTGTTGGGGATTCCGTAGTTTTTCTTTTGCGTTGGGTCCTGGGTTTGTTCTCTTTCTTGAATCCTCTAAAGAATTTGGGTTTGTATGTCTGGTGAAGGAATTCGGAGAAGACTGGGTGGTATTGACTGGGATCAAAGATGAAGCTTGTTTGTGAGCGGTACGTGAAAATGAAGACCGACGAGCTGAAGAATTTGATACACAAAGCGCGAGACCGAAGTTCTTACACTCTTTTCATATGAATCAAAATCTCATCGAAGAGAAACTCCTCGCACACCTACCTTATATACTCACCTGGCAACGCTCTCGAGCCATTTTCCCAAAGCCCCCAAAGACACAAGCCTCAATCCTATCCCATTCCTCCACCGTACCGATACTACTCATCTCATCTCCCTTCCGCTATCGTCGTCCAACCATTGTTGAATCACATCCTTCGTTTCGCACAACTAGCCCCATCTGACGTCGCATCGGTCGTTCAAACAAACGTTTTTACATTTTTAGCGTGAGAGCGCACCAGTTATACTAATTAGTTCTGGCGCTAAACTCAAACAGGTAGTTTGGTTGCCAAGACTCAGGTTCAGCCTTGTTTCTCGATTGGGATGTTAGGTGCGCAGCTGAGTTTTGGGTTTGTCTTTATGTCGGTGAGATCGATGGTGGCGGAAAGTGAGCTTGAGAAGCCTGAAAGGCCACGGTGGCATTGAAAGATAGTTCGGTGATGAAAGTCATGTGGATCTTATGATTTTCGAATTAGACATTCAATGTTCTTAGGTAGGTAGAGTGTACATGCGGGGATGGTGTCACGTGATTGAATGCCACCGAGGGAGATTACATGATCTTTCGAGAGTTCCATCCTGAGGTTTGCCATGGGTAGAGGGCATATGGTTGAAATCTTATACGAAAGTGTTAGAAAAATCAAATGTGTAAAAGCCTAGAAGAAAGACTTGTGGACGGAAACAAAAAATCGAACACAGTGGAAGTATGGGGCTATTTAAATACTTCACCAAAATGATGCATGTGTACCGGAGAGTGGAGCGGAGCTTCATAGGACCATCCAACGGCATATACGAGATGCAAGTAATATGTTCAAGGAATGTTACAGAACAAATGCGCAAAATTTTTGTCTAAAGCACCTATTGATCGCCTAACAAATCTTGCCCAACCTGGGAAAGAGGATTCATAACAGCCTGATTGTAAATGCCTGCTCATTACAGGATGCAACACTTCCTCCCGGGCCCGAGGGCCGCTTCTAGTTCAGCATCCGTAACTTCTCTGGCTTCAGTATCTTGCACTTCACCGACATAATATGCTAGCCACTTCTCACGTTGTCCTCTTATCCACTTCCTGCACCATCTAGCTACAGGCATGGTGTTAGCTCCCCCAAAATCGCCATCATATTCAACAATCCATTTTTGGATCTCGTTTTGTTTGGCAACATCGTCTGTTACCGCCCAAGCCGGACACAATGCTGCCGGCATTGATTCTGTACCAAGGGGTCGAAATGGTGTAAGCGTCCGCGCAAGGCTCAGCATCTCTTCTACGCAAAACGTCAACTCTTCCGGAAGGGTTCGAAATTCAGCTTCGTTCGGCGTCAAAGCATTCAACATGTAAATGATCAGGATGGCGTATGGAAGCACCATACTGTATCGAGCCTTAAGCCCGAAAAACATTTGTGCGGCGCCAAACGGCAAAGACTCCAAAGGCGTGACTTCAGTAACCTTTTCACAATACTCGGCTATCTGGTGCCTTAAAATTGACATATCCGAATGGACATCACGATATGCGCGTTCAAGTCCGATGCGATCTGGGACTGGAGCACGCAGAATTTTGTTGATTTGCTCGATTTTCCGGAGTCGAATAGTTTGTATTTCTTCCGGTCTGGATATCCGGGGCCCGGCTGGACCACCGATTTTTGCCATCCAGGGGCCAATGTTAACCCTGGGATTTGACAGCTGCTCCATAAGCTATGATGAAGTGGGCGTGAGTATCAGCATGAATCGATTAGAGAGTTTACGTATGTGTCTTACCACAGTGTAACCTG
The DNA here is from genome assembly GCA_023627715.1 of Periconia sp. R9002. NCBI lineage: Eukaryota > Fungi > Ascomycota > Dothideomycetes > Pleosporales > Periconiaceae > Periconia > Periconia sp. R9002. The sequence goes on from JAMAHW010000095.1 coordinate 78,259, forward strand.
AGGCGACTACCAACTCTGCGTCAAATTCGTCATAATCATGCCAGTTGATCGTCTCTGCGAATATGTTCATTACGTGACACATTCCCGCAATATGGGTGCCGTATCTGATTTCTGGTCTCCCTATCCAGTTCTATGGATAATTCACTTTAGTACAGATCGCCTTCGATAGGCTCAGAATTTCTCACCTGACAAATCATAAGCAGCAATATTGTGCAAAGCGTATTAGAAGTCGCCCCTTGCTTGGGATCCACCAATGCCAATCTTAGAGCTTTCATTGCGTACCCATATTTTGTGTACGCCTCTCTCTGCTGTTGGCCTGTTCTGATGTAGGTGAAAGCGCTAACCAGCGCCGCAGCAGACTTGTCCAGAGCGTCGCTATATCCCAACCGCTTCGGGATTTTCTGCATCGTTTGCGGCCCGAGCATACCAAACTGATAGCCTAGCTTGTCAACTCGAATCGAGTCGATCCAAGCGCTACTGAAGCTAGTAGTGCCATTCGCCGGGAACGGTAGAACCAGTGTAATCTTCGGGTCAGTATCGCTTTTCTTAGCTACCTGCGTAAATATGTTGGTAGATTCTGCTTTGGTATTCCCCCACTGCTCCACGAATTTGTATCTTTTCTGCCCTGCTCCGATGCATTCTATGTTGAGTCTGGTGCACCTCGAGCAAGATGGCTGTTGCTGATCGCATTTCCTAGGCTAAGATGAGTTTGGTTGGACAGGCGTTACGATGCATTAGACATACTTTTTCTGCGCCCGACAGGCTTTGCAAGCACGACTTGAAGGGACACCAGGCATAATGCAGCGCAACGTCTGGCTTGAAATGGCAGGGTTGATTATTTGATTGTGCGGAGATGCATGGTATTGACCCAAGTACTTAAGAGTAAGGTCGCGGAGCGCAGCATGGCACCTAATACGGATTAGCGCAGAAATAGGGGCTGAGGGTAGGGGGAGGGATGGAATCTCAAACTCGGCGATCACCAATCTTACGCTTGGCTTCCTCTTGGCTCGCCCAGTGGCGTTGAACAATTGATGAGTTGTCTTGTTGCGTTTTAACTCATTTAACTGCTAATGATGTTTTTTTTTTTTCAATCTTCTTAAAAGAAAATTTGAAATCAATTGATGTTTCGGAGGCATGTGGTACTATCGTGAAGCAGTGTGCAAAGGATGTGTGATCCTCCGATCGTGACCAGCTCCTTGCTAGATACTGAAATAGGCTGTGTGGCGCAGGTATAGTGTGAAGTGCGGTTAGTTGTCTGCATTCGTAAGCTGAGCAACGCTTTCTTTGGGTAAGAGGAATGCAGAATTCACTTCACTAATGTTCGTTTGACCAATCAGTAGTAGTAACTGTAATACTGCGTTATGCGACGGGGGCAACTATGTTTATCGGTGGCGGATAGTAGATCTATGTATGGAAGAATTGATAACTATTCAATAGCACCCCCATTGAGGTAAGGTGCTATACGGATGAACAAAGTCGTTTTTTTTACGTTTGGAGCCACCTCGTGTTCGCTCGGGTGTTCAAGAACTTGAACAATTGAGCGAGCAGACCTTTGCATGATACTAAACCGTGGACGCATGGGGCCTGGGGCCAGCTTAAGAAAATAGAGTAAGTGTCAAAGAGAAGGAAGAAGGAGTTCAATGAGCAACACCCAGGTATATTGATGTCATCATCTGTCCCATGATTTTAGCTTTGTAGTCATCCTGCTATTCATACATGAAGAGACTAGATCCTACGAACCAGATAGCATTACCTAATGGTACTCTGATACTTAGAAATAAACATTCATTCACACTAAATACCTTTGGTGACTTATGGGTGCATTGCACAACTATCAGGGGGCGGAAAGGATGCACCGGAAAGCGCCTACTTAAAAAGCAAAATGCCGGCAAAACATCAAATTGATATATACAGACATTGAGCAGTATGCATAATCTTGTTAAAAGCCATAGAAAGCCTAGAAATAGTTAACATGCTCGTACACTGACAACAGAATGTTCTTGGACGAGGGAAACAACACTAGGGCTTCAGGTTCTCAACACAGACATAGACTGGAGACTCGGAATGAGCAAGGAAAGTAAAAATAGGAGCTATGGAGCGATTCCCAGGGTCAATCCATTTTGAAGTACGCCTATAGACAGCTTGTCTAATGTATTGTGTGGAAACAAATGAGTTACTATTGCTAAAATTGTTCTAAGGTGTACAATTCGACCATAGTCTACCCAAGTAGATCAAGAAATCTTTTACCAACAAAAGTAAAATGCCCAATGGACAACTCAAGCTGCTGAATAGCGTTAGCGCACGCACTGGTTTTGAACTAATCGTTCAGCTAGCACATACCATTTGCAAAGCTCTGTCGAAGGTCTATCAAGTCTGTGCAAGACTTCCTGAATCCGACATGCGTGAACTGAGTTAATTCGACGTAAGAGCACCATATGAGCGAAGCAAGTCAACAAACGAAGTGGATGAGCAGTTCCAAACTGTAAGATCAAGTACCGTTTCGTCATGGATGTTTTTTAAGTTGACTTCAATACGTTGATCTTCAAGAAGAAGCTGCATGGTCTTCGGACATTCCTGTTGTCTCCAGCTGTTTTGCACACAATAATGCAGTGCTGTGTTTCCAGCTTTGCATTGAAGATTCACTTGTGTGTCTTCACGGCACAAAAGTATTCTGACCGCTTCCGTTTTCTGATAATCGCACGCAGTATGCAGTGGGGAGAGTCCCCCGTGGTCGAGGATGTTGACTTCAACGTCTTGGTGGTCTAGAAGAAGTTTTAAACAAGCGGGATTGTCCGATCTACAGGCGATATGTAAGGGCGACTCCCCCGTACGATTTTGAACGTTGATTGAAAGCTGATAGTTGCTCAAAAGTAGGCGCAAGATGTCGGGGTTTTGGACCTCACAGACTGTATGTAAAGGGCGGTCGCCATACTGGTCCAGGACGTTGACAAGGATGTCTTTACGCTGTAGAAGTAGCTTAACTAATTCCGTATTTGCCACTCGAATAGCTGTGTGCAAAGGCGTTTCAGATCTACGGCCCTTGATATTGGGATCACAATTCATGTGGGACAAAAGTCGCTTGGCGATAGCAGTATAGCCTGATCGTGTTGCTATGTTCAAAGGCGTGTCGCCGTAGCAATCTTTGGCGTTTAGATTCACTGAATCAGATTGTAGAAGCACTTCTACCATCTGGATATTATCTGCCATGACTGCGAAATGCAACTGACTGTACCGATTAGAATCCAACCAGGCGGAATCGAACTTTTCATTCCCTAGCAACGAACGGACAATGGCAGTACAGTCGTATTGAATTGCATATTCCCAAGCTGTTTGCCTAAGGTATCCTATCAAGTTTAGGTCGAGTGATGGATGTTCCAGGAGAAGTTTCACTTCTTCAAGTGCCGCACTCCTTACCGCTCTGTGGAGAGCCGTGTTCCCAAATTTATCCTGAATGTTCGGATCGATCATAGGGTGTTGAAGCAGCAAGGCCATTATTTCCAATCTATGCTCTGATGGCATGTTTCCTCGCTGTCGATACATAAGAGGGGTGGCAAAGTTATTTACAGAACGCACAAAAATTGTGGGTCTTGCATTCACGTTGATGTCAATTCGTGAAAGCAATTGCCGAGCGGCTGTGACGTTATCATATTTGACTGCAAAGTGCAAAGGGGTTAATTCACTCCAGTCCATGCGGTTGATCAGGCAACTTGGCTGTGAGATCAATAAAGCTGTTATCCGATTTTGTCCGCTCTTTATTGCCATATGCAATGGGTATGACAACTCAAGCAGAGTCCCAGCATATTTGCTCTTGAGTAATGATTGGAGGAGCTCGCTTCTCGAATCATCTATCATATAATGAAAAGGTGATTTTCCATTATAGTCTTTGGCTTGTAGATCGGCATTACTGTCGAGAAGGAATTCACATGTTTGACAGTCTTGGCTGAACACGGCCTCATGCAATGGAGTCCTGCTCTTCTCATTCCTTGCATTCACCGATGCACCAAGAGCGATAAGTGTTTCAACCATAAGCCTCTGGCCGGTCCTAGCCGCGCAGTGCAATAGAGTAGACTTGTCATCTCCCGTCATGTTTAAGTCGACACCTGCCTGGAGTGCTTCTTGAATAAAAGCGACATTCCCTATACTCGCTGCGTGCAATAAACTAGAATTCATGCCAGCCTCGTTTTTCTTGAGGATCTGCTTCGTTTTGCAATCTTCGATGCTCAGCTCGTCTTGTGGTACTCTGCGTTCTGGCCCTTGTCCATGGGCTTTGCGCAGGTGTTGGCCCAAATTATCCTTTCGGCTAGCCTGGAAATTGCAACCCAGGAAACTGCATTTGAATTTGGGTTGTCCAACGCGGTGTTTTGCAAGTATGTGCCTGGAGAGGTCCGCGCGAAGAGCAAAGGCTTTGTCGCATGACTCACACCCGTATGGCTTGGAATGCGTCTTGAGATGCTGGCTATAGAAATGATCAGTCGGTGCTAAAGGAGGATATACAGAACTATATTACTTATATCTACTTTTTGAATCGAAAGTTCTCGGTTCCGGGCATTTGAAGCATGTTTCCTGGATCGCCATGTGTACACTTGTGCGATGGTATTTTATGTAGACGTGTTGTATAACGAAACTATAGCTGAGGATCAATGATGTCCTCAAATCTCGTACCAATGTTGAGGGAAGTGAAGATGGGTGAAATTTCAGCTTGCCAAAATCAACCCTCCTGATGTTTGCGTTGTGACTACCAGGGGCACCTCACAACCATCCGATTGGTAGTTGTTGCGCCACCCTCTTTTTCATCACTTGGCATTAAATGTAAACTATCCCGCCCTTTTCGCTTTCAACCCGCCCATCCTCTCTCTGAAATCTCCCAACACTGGCTTTGAAACCCGTTTTCTCCTTACTTTCTATCACGGAGAAGTTGACATCGTCCTGAGCTCCTTTCGGGGTCGACAGATAGACTATCATGGCCACACCGTTCTCTTACCCACTGTCCGGCTTCGATATTGAGTCTCATCCACAAAGCGCACGCAGCGACGGTATTCAAGCTCACCAAGATATCACGCTCAGTTTCAACACACCTGGCGCTACGGAGCAACCACCAGCACTTGGAGGATTCACTAGCACGTGAGTTTTTTTTTTAACACCATGCAGTTATGCCTTTCGGTGTACGAGTCGTCGCCTGCGCGACGGTCCTAGCGGGGAGGATATTACCCCCTGTCACGCCGGTTGGGCTTGCGACCCTGCCTTTTGCACAGGCCAACTTGATCAGCCACGCGTCCGGGCGATAGACGCCGACTGCGCATATCTCTCACCCAACACCTTTGACTTTACAGGATTACACATAGACTCGGGTGTTCCAACGGAATTCTCTAACTTCGACACTTCCCTTGATGGCATACTCGATTCGAGTTTTGCCCTTGGTCAATACGATGACGTGTCGCCTGGCATGTTATGTCCGCCTACACAAAACGCCCTAGGAGTTCCAGACACAGAACCTGGTGTCTCTTCACAACCAGGCCATGGCTCGATTGCACAATCAAACAGCTATTCTCTTGAACCTTCCAACACCGTTTCACTCAATACTAGGCCGGAAATTCCCACGAGTCCACGGAAAGCATCTCGTCGCCGCCAGCGTTCTAAGAGCAATTGCCAACCAGTTCGCTGCACCCAACCGGGCTGTGACCAAACCTTTGGTCGGCCTCAAGAGTTCCGTCGCCACTTGAAGTTTAAGCATGACTCCCAGAATGCTGAAAGCCCTCGTTGTATGATCTGCGACTACCGTTATCCTAGAATTGACAAGGTACGGGATCACATGGAGAAGGTGCATGGTTTGCGTGTTCAGAAGATTGACAACGCATTTCGTTCGGGATGAAGAAAAAATGCAGGGTAGCCCCGGAATGGGATTGAGCTGACACGAAGTGGTGGGTAATCGGTAAGTATGAAGGCACTTTCGCCTTGTCCACTCGCTCTTTCATTATCATGAATGTTTTGGGTCTCTACATTCACAAATCGCGTGTTCACCACGGTCTTTACTGGTACATGTATCTTGATTTAGCAATTTAGCAATATAATCGACTTCCCTTAATTGCTTCACTAATTACAGTGTTTGTCTACAGCTAGTTCACCACCACGACTGCGTCGCAGCTTTTGCTCACTATGTGTGCCAGAAAAAGATTGCATATTAAATTCCAGGTTTCCCCTGGTATGCAATGCATCGCATACCGTGTGGGTATAGTGCCCCATGTACGACTGGGGCTATGTGCCCCTACGGAGTTTAACGTTAATCTTTGGTGATATGGATCGATGAGAGGGCACCCATAGCCGTTTAACTTCCAGCGACATATGTTGTTACGTTTCAAACGGTGCTCTGATGCGCAGCGCCAACGCATGCAGATGATATGAGGCATCGAATTGCGTACAAAAGCCACCATCCAGTACGCGAAAGTTTGCGTTCATGCCTGCAATGGAGCCTCTTTCTCGTTGGACGAAAGTGCCCATGTTCGACGTTTGACACGAGGCTAAGCCGACCGGTGAGTCTCAAAGCATACCTGCAAAAAGGAGTTTTCATCATCTTACGAGGCTCAGCTCAGCCTGACTCCGAGTTCCTCGAAAAATAACTGGATAAAAGTGCCCTTCATCAAGGGACGACGCATTCATCCAAGCCAATGATCACGTAGCTGCGCGCCCTCCGACAAAAAGAAAAGAGCACATCAATCCATTCTAGACGACAGCCTGCGCGTTCACCGCCCGTCACGGGGCAACGTTCTGCTTATCTTGAGCCGAAAGTCTCACGTCCCGCGTCCCGAAGCTGATCGGCGGGTGTTCGCGCTATTGGCCGCTTCGAGCGCTGGGTGATTCGCGGGACGCGGCAACCTCTGTGCGTCTGGGGGCGGGATGAATGTGCTCATCGCATAAGCGGCGTCATAGTCATCACACGCAGATACGCTTATGACGGTGGAGGATGGAGGCTATTGGGAAAGATGAGCGTGGATTCGTTGGTTTAATGGAGTTTGAGTGAAGCTTCTTTATCTAATTGTACCTTCAAAGTCTGAGATGTGATGTACAGGTGGGTGTAAGTTTTTGGTTTGCGAGTGTAAGCTTTTTGCAATCCAGACACCACACGACACAAGTCAATCGACGAGCTAACACTAGCAGTGTATTCGTTGCACACTGAAATGCTAATGATGTTGGAATTTGTTTCTATATTTTATTCGCTTTTCTGCCTCCTCTTCTCAATGAATTTGTTGATGGAACGATTGTGATGTATAGAATCCAGCTCTGCACTGTCTATAACTCCACTCTCGATCATCTTACCACCCACTTCACACTATTATCTTTTGCATACATGGACAGACTCTCATCTCATCATTCCCTCTCGATGTCTACAACCCATGAAATGTAATCTGATCTCCTCAAATCGACGATACAAAAGGAAAGATGTGCAGATAAAAGTCGAAACTATCTTAGTGTGCCCCGCAAGGACCCTGCATAACGCGACGTCACTGGCCAAGCGATGCCATCATACCCCCTACAGACACGCCTCAAATAGCTGAGAGCAACGTAAGTGCCGTTGCTGATGAAGAAATTGAATTCGACTTTCAATTTCCTGGATTTCGAAATCCTGTGGAATCTAAGAGACTTGGAGATAGTTGTGAAAACTTTCATATGTATGTTTCTTTTTTCATTCTCTTTCTTTACTTGCTGGTTGGTTGATTTCAGACTATACGCCTGCACAGGTCCTGTCTCACTTCGACGATATGGCTAGTAGAAGAGTCGTCATGCAGAAAAACTATATGTATCCACTTATACACCACCCTATCTCTCGAAATACCCACGTTATACATCCAAGCTATCACTCAACTCACTCTAACACGGAAACTCCAAAAACCAGGACCCAAACACTTCACCACTACGCACCACCACGACCCCCAAACAGTCCAAAATGAGCGACACGCCATTCCCCTCCAACCCAACCCTCCTCCTCCCGACTCGGGAATTCCCCATCGCAACCACACCCTCAGGCCTAACCCCAAACACGCGATCCGAAGCCGAAGCAGCCCTCACGCACAACACCAGCGCCCAAACCGACTCGGCCGCGCCCACCACGCCCGGAAAGCCCTACCCCCGCCGCAACGCCCCAGCCATAATCCGCGCATCATCCACAAACTACGAGGACGCGCTCAGGCAAGCACACATGCAAGCCTCGGCGTCGTCCGATCTCGAACCCACATCCCCGTCCTCGTCCTCGCTGCCAAACACTGACAGTCCGTTGACGTCGACGTTGCCTAGCTCGGTTCCGTTCCCGGCGCCGGGAGAAGGCGTGGTGCCGCGGAATGCGGGCGTTGCCGCCGGGCAGGCGGAGATGGTCAGGAAAGCGAAGCCTACGGGCCTGAGCTTGGGGGATCTCGGGCGGAAGCAGAGTTGGAGCGGGCAGGACTTTAAGCATGTCATGCAGGCACCGCTCATGGGGGAGATCGCCGAGGGCGAGCGTAAGGGGTATAAGAGTACCGTATGAGCTGTAACATCGCCGTTGGTAGTCACAATGAGTGAGATTAGGCAGGTTTTGGTTGCGAGGACGTTTTGGTGATATATTTTTTGCTCATACCGCGAGTTGCTCTGTTAACTATGTGATATAGTATTTCGTTTTCTTTTACGTTTATCGTTTAGGACGATGGATAATGAACTACGTTACTCACTCTCCACAATGAATGATAAGAAAGTGGTTGATATCCTACCCTCTTTCCCTCCCTCTTTTTCTCAAACCCACACACACATACACACGACCGAAAAAGAAGTGTACTTAAAAAACTTGAGAAGAAAGAGATATATTTCTTTATTATATGAATATCGTATAGCACGTCAAAATAATCCGGAGCTGGCGAGCGAGTGGGCGTTTGAGCGACGATGTATGTGTACATATTTATTCGAATGAGCGAGCGATAGGACATGGATACTGACTATGTACGGACTGACTGGGTAGGTAAAAAATGTCATACACGGGACAGGGGAGAATAGAATTTAATAGAGTAGAGCGGAATGGAACAAGGTTGCGCTACTGCATAGGACTGGACTGGCTTGGTTTGGTTTCGCTTGTTTGTTGAGTACATAAGTGTCCAGGACATGAGATGCAGTAAAATATTCCATGTATAATGTAGGATTTAACATTAATTTGGTGGAGAAGATGGTAGGGGGGTTGTTTACGCACACGAATGTAAATACATATATATATATGTATTGATGTTGTTGGTACTGTATGTATACTATCTGATACCATCACGAAAGAATGTCCGAGAGCAAACACCCACAAACGTACGTGTTACAAAAAGAACCAATCCCCAATCCCAATTCCCATTATAAGGGGACAGAAAGGGGATTGATTCGTTCTCTCGCAAAAAAAAGTACTTGATCTCCCAACGCTCCGTTAAGAATGACCCGTATAGAATAGAGACGGAATTCCTTGCAGGCCAGATATGCTCTGCATCGTTGGTTTTGTATTATTTTGGTTTATTCACATGGAGACGGGAAGGGAAGGAGACGAGGGTAAAAAAGAGACTTTTCTTCACGTGTGCATGCATGTTTGAAAACGAGGGGGGTGATGGGATGGGTACAGGGTGTAGACACGCAATTCTGAGAAGGAGGTGAGGAAGGAATGAAAAAGAGGTCAGTAAAGACCTGTTGTCGTTCATGGTGAACTTCTTCCAGTTGTCCTGAAGGGAAGAACTTTGGTAAGTACTGATGATCAAATCTTTTACTTACACAGTCCACACCATCGTCATCATCATGATAGCCGTCAATCATGTCCATCCGCACGAAAAAAAAAAGATCTGCCATGACCTTTTCGGCCACTCAGTTCTTCAATGTCTTATATCTCCTACAAAGGGAATAAAGAAGAATTCCCAACTGAGCCTAATGAAAGGGTGGGGGAGTTGCGATCCCGACTGGACTGAATTGGAGCACCAGTCCTGTGTCTCATTCCGCGTTTGCGTCTCGTTAGAAGGGAGAAGTAGATAAAGAAAAGGAAAGAAGGGGAGGGGGAGGGGGGAAAGTGAAGCTCCCTCCCTTTCCTCGCTGCAATCCAGCAGTGTGTCGAAAATCCCCAGGACAATGACTGCATAATACGCCTCGCTAATGCATGTTTATATAACACAACCAAGAAATAAAACCATGTATTTGTAGAGCGCCATGGAGTTGCTCAATCGTAATGCATGAAAAGCTGCGAGATGCTCTCACCGTGGTGATTCCTTCGGATGGCTTCGGCGAGGAGGTTGTCGACAGGCAAAACGACCAGCTTGTCCCGGCCTTGAGCCAGCTTGTACTCGGGGATCGGGAAGGCGTTGGTCACGATGATCTTGTCAATGCAGTCGCAGTCGGCCATCTCCCGGAGACAGTCACCTCCAAACAGACCATGGGTAGCCATGCAGTACACTTTGGTAGCACGGCCGCGCTTGACAACGGTCTCGGCGGCTGCGATCCATGATGCCGGCTTGTCGATCATGTCGTCGACGAGTAGCACAGGCCGATCTTTGACGTTACCTACAAGGGTCACCATGGTTTCCACCTCGGGGTTCTTGAGATCCTCCTCTTCATCTTCGGATGAAGCTGCTGCATCATAAGTACCACCCAAAGCATCGTGCGCGTGCTCGCTGTTATTGTTTTTGATCGACGACGAATTGGACATGAACGACGACATCATGTTGTCGGGAACATCTGCATCGACATCGGAGGGTGCGCGACCACGCCAGGTGGAATGCGAGACCGCGGACATGGAGGGCGAGGGGTGGTCATCGTCCACGATATGACCTTGTACAAGACGGCCGTGAATCACGTCTCGCGCTCGCTAAGCCAATGTTAGTGCTATTTCTCTTAACCCATTCACAGGGCTTACCTCATCTGTATATTCGTCCGCGCTCTCGTCAGGGCTCGGTTCCCCGCTGTTGGCAGTCGTGTTGGCCCGAATAGTCTCTGCAGACGCCTCAGACTCGACGATAGACTCGGCTCGCATAGACTTCTGGAGGGGACTGCTGGTGACCTCCAGGCCTCCATTGAGACGTCTCTGGTGGGGGTTGGAGAGTGCCCGAGTCCTGAGTTTCGGCTTTCCGACATCGGAGCGAGGCTGAGAAGTAACATTCGTGGCAGGAGTGATGGTGGCATCAGCATCCATAGCAGCCTCAATCACATCACGATCGCCCTCATTTATCCCGTCTAGCCTCAACGACTCAAACATGGCGCTCTCGTTCCAGAACGAGGATGTGGCCGCGCGCCTCCGATCCGTAGTGACAATGCCGAAGCTCAGCTTCAGCGCATCAGCTAGCGAAGTGACACGTTTTGTACCACCTGGGTTTTTGCTGACTACCACAGCTTCTTTCCAATCCCGCACATGATGTCGAATCCAGCGGGCTAGAAGCGGTTCGGCGATGAGGTTGTCGACAGGGCACTTGAAGAAGCCCTGCATCTGAGAAGCGTGGAGGTCAATGGTGATGACATGGGTTACACCGGCGATGTGGAGGAGGTTGGCAACCATGCGGGCCGTGATGGAGCCGCGATGCGACTTCTTTTTGGACTGGCGCGAGTAGGGGAAGTAGGGCATGACGGCTTGGGGGCTCATCAGTACATTGGTAGGGATGATGAAGCGCGAAGGCTTTGTTTGTTTGTTCATGGAGGCGTCATACCTGTGATGGACCTGGAGGAGCCACCTTTGCACGCCGAGACCATGATCAACAGCTCCATGACGGCATCATTGATTCTGCACAGGATGATTAGACACTGTTGTGGAAATTTTCCCATGCCCATAGCGTTTTTTTCCCTCGTCCGTCTTGTGTGCTGAAGGCTGCTTGCGGGAGACGAGTAAAGCACAAATCACTCACTTCGCACTCCCACTCTGGACAATGAAGACATCCTTGTCCCGCACCGAGGTGTGAATCTGGACCTGGGTCTCGCCATTGGCAAACTTGCTCAGGGAAGCGATCCCCCTCTTCATGCCCAGGCGATCGCAGATGCCATCGACGAGGGTCGGATGGGACGAGCCGCTGAAGACGGTTGCGCCACGCATTGTGGGGGGCCCGAGGAGGAGGAAAGGCTCTTCGTATTCCTGGTAGCGGGCGAGCAGGCGAGCAATGGGAGTGGCGGTATGGTTTGGCAGTGGTGGTGAGGGAGGTGGTGAGGGAGGTGGTGAGGGAGGTGGTGAGGGTGGGGATTTCGTCTCCATGATATTTTATTTCGAGCGTCGGTGGTTCGGCGAAAGCTTGGATCACCCGCTGAGCATCGGTGGCTGTGATTGGCTGAGTGTCGCGTGGGAGCACCGAAAGGGGAAAGAGTGTCGATATCGATAAGGAACCTGAAGCAAGCAAGCAAGGAAAAAGTTCAAAAAGAGTGGGCGACGACGGAGCATCCATTGCGCATTATATATGTAGTATAGGGAGACCGAAGGACGGGCGAAAGATGGACAGATTGATTCACAATCACAATTTGTCCTTCAGAGCATCATGAGCGTGTAGGACGAAACTCTAACTCATCATCGCCGGGTAGTGCGCGGTGCGTTGGCACGTCGCGCGACCCCTTCCATGTGTGCAGCCGAATCACGGCCTCTACACTGAGCACGCTTTCTTCATCTCCATGCACCTACATACATATCCATTGCTTTTCCCCACCTCCTGCGAGCGAGCTACTATCTGTTTCCTAGTATCTTTCGTTTAACTTGCCAATTTGTGTGGGGGAGGACGTGAAGTGGTGGTGCATCACGCGATCGTCTCCAACACCCTAGAGAAACTTGAGGAACCCTTTTTTGCGCCAAAATCGTCTATTCACAGGAGATGCTGGATATTCGGGGATGACAGGCTCAATGTATACAATTACCGGCAGTTCAATGAGGAGGTAGATATAAGTAAGTACTTGGCCAAATAAAATAGCATACATCGCAGACATCAATCAATTCTGCACGATTGATAGCAACGCATGGTGCCCGTGGCCTTTTAAGAGGAGTTAGGCATCCACGAGATGTTGTTGGGTAAAGGAGCTTCAAGGAAGCCTTTCCGTCTACGTTCCCAGCGCCGTGTAACGGACATGGTGGATAGATGACGTGGTGGTCTCCGAGAGGTCGCTGGCGCACGCGCTATTGTTCGCACATCCCTATCATACATGATGATTGTTCGCGATCTAGATCCGAGTAAGCAACCATCCTTTGTAGGGGCGCCGTGCAGACCCTCGTCTTTCTCCGTAAGTACCCATCTTGCATAATCGGTCAGAATTCGACCAGGTTTCTGGGTCGGCATGAGGGTGGGGAGGGGAGCCATGGGGCAGATATCTTCCCATCTCGGGATTTCCCGAAACAATGCCTTCTCCATGGGAAGTGAGTGTTATTCGTATAGATGTAGGTAAGTCGCGATGTGTAGGTTTCAAGATTACTTCTGCTGCCAACTAGGGTCATGATGAAAAAAGAACGAATATCCAAGTTGATCGAGACAATTGAACTTTCCGCCTTCTCCACCTTCATCCCTTCCGATCCCTTCTCTTAATCCCTCTTGATCACTCGATGTGAAGGAGGAAAAGGGCAGGGTAGGTAGCACACGCTCACCGCCATCCGACCTGTTACCATATCCGGGTGTTTCCACCCCATGGAATAAGGAAGCTACCCGATTGGGTTGTCGGCTCGGCTCCCTTGTCACATCTTGACACAGATCTGATAAGCGGAGAGAAATAAGTCTTTGTAGAATGAAGTAGGGTTTATGAGGGAGAGGAATTTGCGAGGAGAGTATGGATGCTCAGGAACACGCAGGTTGATAAATGCGTCGGTGGGTGTTGAGGTGGATGCCGAAATTAAATGTACTTTTTGGTTTTTGAGGATGATTCAATGGCAATTGCACACCGACTGCCGGTTTGAGGTTATGAAAGCGGCGCCTGCAATGCATTGGTGGTGGTGAAAGGGAATATATGTCGATGGTTTGAGTCGTTGTTCAATTCAAGAAAGCAATTGAGTGCGGCCAGGACGACTTGCTCCGCGCCTCTCTTTTTTCAAAGACCTCCTAAACCGATCGGATAGCTCTCTGCATTAGCTGCAAAAGGTTGCATTTAGAATCCAAGCGGTGAGACGGATGTGACGTTCGACCCAGTCTTAAAGCCCTAGGCATCTAAAAACTGCCCCACTCACGGGTAGGTTCGAGAGGATATGTAGGTGCTGCTCTGATCGGAGATGTTTACCTACCCGGCGCTATCCCAATAAGAAACGCCCTACCGTTTGACACCGATCGTATGCTGGACTCTGTGTGTCGTACGACCCAAGACTGATTGTACCATCTGGTTACGCTGAATAGGTCAGTCGTCTGGTCTCGTAAACCTCTCCTATCCACTCAATATCAAAAACAACCACTTTTCCCTTCTTTTCATGAATTTACGGATTTGGTAGAAGGTGGCTGAAGATAAGATGCTAAAGCCACATTGAATAAACTCCCTGGATAAAAACAAACGTTGGAGTCTTCTTTAAGTGACTATCAGTTAATCTCGATCTAGCTACTTTTCCAGAACACCCTGTCCGTCCCGACGACGGGAAGTGACAGAAAACGGCAGCCATCAGCAATCTAATTTCTGTTTTCGGCCAATGACTTATCTATTCGTGGGAACGCAATGGTCTCGTTCTACATTCTCATACGAATGATAGGAAGGAATTCTTCGAGGGCGAAGGATGTATGTACCCCACTCGGGGCGGATCCGCGGTTAGTTTTGAGAGGGCGCATACTGGCGGTGTGATGAACTGCCGGCACCATAGATCGTGTGTAAGGGCACAGACGACGGCTAAGGCCAATGGTTGTAAAGTAAACGTAGGTAGCCCTACAAACTGCAAACAGTAGAAGTAAGGCTGCATAGAGTTTGATTTAGATGGTCGGATCTCTTGTGCTCGTGTGACCCTCAATATTGTAGTGCATCCGCTCCCTGTGATCATCATCCCCGCATCCTCTTCTCCTATACCAAGGCCTTTGCGCTCACATCTCACTATAAGGATTATTATTCATCTCCTCTCATCATAGCGGAATTGCAACGTTGTCTTGCCGCCACAAATGAATCGCCAAAACCAAAGGTGGGAAAAAACTCACCTATTGCCCATGCAGCGATCCTATTTTTTGGGTTACATCGAACTGGAGGGTGGTGTAGCAACTGCCACTGTTGCGCCCATCCATGTTCAGGAGGGGCAGGCGGAAAAAAAGCAAAGCATGGTCAAGGTAGTAAGTGGTTGCGAAGCTCTCGCGTGCAACTGAGACAAATGGTGCTTCCCCATGGCTTTCTGGAAAGAAAATCATTTTGAGGTCTGCAGTAGGTAGGGGAAGCATGACGCGCATGGTTGGAAGCCGGGTCTGGGACGCTATGAATCAGATAAAGCAATCCACCGTTGCACCAGTTGGTGAATCCCGGGCGCCAGGTCCGTCTTTGGTGTTGTGTAACGCGGAAAGATTGCCAAAAACTAACTCCGCCTTTTTGACAGAACACAGTTTGCTTCTTTTTCAAAAGTAGGCTCCGTTGTAGCCATTCTTGTAGACAGCAGCGAGTTTTAAGTGCTGACAACCATTATTGACAGGTGACCCATTCTCTGGCCCTATTGTATTATCCCGGACGTTTGCTTTGATTTCAATGATGGCGTCGGTGGAATTGGGCCTGGCTTGGAAACGAGCAAAGCGCATTGTGAAATCCCTGCTTTCGTCGACCGAGCTTCTCCTGGACATCAAGAGCTGCAGATATCCGACTCATGAGGGTGGACGCGGTTGGATAAATTTCTGAAGATTCGATTGCCGTATTGTCCTTAGCTAGTGTGAGTAGGTTACATGTAGTGAAGAGAGAGCAAAGGGTGGGTATAATAGTGGACTACTTTCAGCCACACTTTGTCTAGCCGTCTTTCCCGCAGTTGTATGTAATTGGGATAGGCGCCGAACAAGGAAACATCAACTCCCGAAACGGAATGTGGAGAAGGCACATATACATGGATAACCACGCCAGGACGGTAGGGGTGAGGGGAACAAGTTGTTGTTACACAGAGCTTTGTACCTCGTCCCAAAACGCCAGACAAGCCACAGGATTTAAGACGAGGCTACATGCGTGCACCTTGTCGGTTTGAATCCGAGGAGAGGCCGGAAGGTTGCATGGTGCCTGTACAGATTTGACCCCTATGCAGGAAGTTTTGTTGGGGTGTCGCAACGCGCACGCAGGCAGGATCAAAAGAGCGCATGTTCGCCCCGAAGGGATGCAGATGCTGCTACCAGGGACCGAGATCAGCAAGGTCGTGTCACTATCGTTGAAATGCTGACCACGACGGCGGCTTTAACCCACGCAAGCCACACCCTGGCTGCCTGTCAAACAAGCGGCCGGCCAGCGACCCCCAACTGACAGGCTTGCACACACACATGCCTGACTTCTGAGACGGGCGGTCTTCGTTTCTGTGGGAGAGAAGAAGAAGGAAAAATTGTGTGGAAAAGGAGGAAAGGAGCGGTGGAGAAGAGGCGCCTGCAAATGGACGTTTCGGGCAGACTGCGATGAACCCGTCCCACGGAAGCAGCCGGCCGTGTGTGTGTAGGGAGCCGTCGATATGATCTTTCTCAGACAGATAGCCGCATCTTTGCATGAATTCCCTGATCGGGTCGATGGCGAAGGAAGAAATGAAAAGAAAAGAAAAAATTATGGAGGGGAAAAGAAACAAAACACGTTGTCAGCGAAGAGAGTTCGAAGAACCGTTTCCTTGCAAACGCGTATACCTAGTCCCCCCAGAGCCCTCAAATTAGGTTTTTTTGGGCGGTTGATTCCTGATGTAATTTGATTTTCTGGGCACAGATAACTAGGGGGCCAATTTGATGAAAGGAAGGTTCAACAACTGCAGAAAGAAAGTCAAACATGACTGCAGAGTTTAGTGAGCACCAGTGGGGATGAACTGATGATGGCATCATGGCACGATTCAACGACCCCCGGCCCCAAGGATCCTTCCCCAGGAGGTGGAAACGGGGGTATTGGCCGCAGTGTGGCCGAAGAACCAAACCACACCACAGACGTCCATGACTTTAATTATTCCCCGATCCTTCGATTCCCTGCTGGCCACGCCGAGGAGGATCCGTCATGATCCGTGGGCGGACGTTTTGTTTTCACATTCAAATTGGGGCATAAGATGAGATGAGATGGGATGATGTGGGAATGTGCGTGCGCATTTCGACTGGGCCGTGTGACGTGGCTTGGCGGATGGTCTGAAGTCAGAGGAGTGACTGATTGACTTGACTGAGTGAGTAAAGTGTAGGAAAGTGGATTGAATCCTCCGTCCTTTCTGGTGCATGATACCATGGCCGCGGGCGCGGAACAGCCAATGCGCGTCAGACCGACTCTCCATCAGCACCTGTCCCTTTGGAAAACCACGTGTGTGGCCTGTCGATGGTGAGGAAGGGGATGCTATGCTATGGTTTGGTTTGGTCTGGTATGCTGAGTGGTGGTGTAGACGGAGGGTAACGAAGTGGTATGGTAGTAGAGGGCCGTTCTAAGTCGCAGGGACTGTGCAACGCTAGAAAGTGTACCTATTCCTCTATGCGTATACGGACATCCCACTTGGGCAGCTCACGTGTGCGTCGCAGGCGAGACTGAACCGCAAATACACGTTATGGACCGTTGCACACTCCCATGGGCCGTATGCCCTGTGGAGATGGATGGCTTCAAAAAAAAGTTTGGGCTAGTGTCAAGGTTGCCGCAATCCCAAACACTAAGTAAAGTGGATGATGGCGAGGCGATATAAGATGGGCGGCGCTGTCCATTCCAGATGCTCAGCAAACAACATTAGCCAAAGACTTTAGATCAAAAAAACTCCAGACTTCAAGCCAGCCAGGCATTGCATTGCATTGCATCCCTCCCATTCATTCATTCGCAGAAACGAAACGTTGCTTTCTTGCAGGCTCGCCGCATTGGGTATTCGCCCACTGACAGCTGCACTCAAATTGCTTTTGGGGCGCGCCACGACTCAAGACCATCTGCTCCCATTCTCGGCTTCCGCGCGCACAACCCGCTTGCCCATCCAGGGCCGGTCTTGTACAAGTACCAGCTGGTGGTGAGCGAGCCGTGTGATCCTGTGCGGTCCTTTTTCTGGTACTTATTCTTCTCCTTGTTTGCCTTCTCCTTGTTGCCCTGCGTCTCCGCAAAGTACATATTGCTCCTCGTTCCCAATCGCTGAACAGCAAGACAGACTGCAGTACTACTTTCTTCCTTACTCCTTTGTCCCATTCACCTTCCTTCAGCCCTACAGCTTAACCGAACCAATCGCCGCCCTTCGCTCTCCCTCATCAGCCTATCAAATCCCCACGTACAACTACAAAGTACTACCACGATTCAATTCGACAACCACCGTCAGCGAAAGAGCAATTGAGGAGGATTGCATCATCAATCCCCCCTCTTCCCTTGTATCCTATCGACACCGATATTTACCATGGCTGCCCAAGCAAATTGCAATCACACCTTCCGGACCATCAAGTCGGACCACGACATCATCCAATGGAACTGTCACAGGTGTCATTCGGGTCCCCATAGTACTATCTACGAATGCGCTTCTTGTAAAATCAAATGCTGCCAGCCATGCACCAGCAAAGCATGAGAGGTAAAAAAGAACAGAGTGTGTTGTTGTTTGCAATGGAGCAGATACGTACGCTTTCTTCCTTTCTTTCTTTCCCACCCTCACTTTCATGTTGCTTTTTCCACCTACCCACCTTCCATCATTGCCTTATCCCGTATCCCCCGCGTCTTTCCCTTTCTTTCACCTTTCGGGCCAGGCGCAAATCCTTCGACGCAGCATTACACGCACGCACAACACAAGGCCTTGTTTCATCTGTCATGGCTTGTCATTTCTATTCGCAGACACAACAGGGGGGATCCATCTGCCCATTTTCAACGCTGACTCGAGTGTGCGTGCAGGACAAGACAAGTCCAAAGGCCATGGCCATGCAAGTCGATCATCCTGGCCAGCCTGGCTGACCCAAGGACCTGGATCGCGAATCGACGGCAGGCATCTCGTCCATTTAACCCTGGTCAGACTTATTGCCTATCTTATCCGGTGCGTCTCGCCTCGGCTGACATGTAATGTCATGCCATGCCATACCATGACAAACAAAAAAGAAGAAAAAGAAAAAGAAAAACACAATACCCTAGAGGCGCGGAATTGATATCTACATCGACTATCTTTTGCATCTATTTTCAACCGCTATCCCATCCTTCGTTCTTCGTCTATTTCGACTATCCCATGCTTTTCGGATTCTTTAGTGGTTTTAGCACGGCGTTTTCCAGGCACGGCGGACCCACGGTCTATTGATGGTATTCCCGGGAAAAAGACGTTCCAGATTGGCATCATTTCCCTTCGTTTCCTTTACCTTGTTTGGCCTATCCCTTCTTCGGCGATCCGAATCAATACATATCGTCCTAACTGCGTTTCGGATACGATGCCGGACGGCTGGCATCAGCCGAAGACCACGAGCGAGCGGCATGGGGAACACTCAGGTCCGCTCTGGCTCTCGTCTCGCATAATCTCGCGCGGGGCGGCGCACCGCCCCCTACTTGGCTTCTGGTGCACTCGACGATCATTTGTTTCACCGAATGACTGTCTTGTTTGTTACCCGCTTGTGACGGCGTTTGTGTCTATCTTTCTTTCTCCTTTTCATCCTAGGTTCGCGCTCATGTTTGCTTTAATTTTCTAATGTTTGTTGTTCGCACCTGTACTATATGACCTGTTTTTCATTTTCTTCCACTACGGGACCATTAATATCTGCTCTCCTTTTTAGATTTTTCCTTCGCAGGGTTTTCGAATGTTTTTATTAATTGGTATTCCGCAAAGAAACAAAGACTGCATTTCCCGCAAGGGGAGACAAGACATCTCAATCCTGATACGGCTCAGCTCAGCTCAGCTCATATGATTAGCTCAGATATACACAAATTACAAGTACTGTTTTTGGTGTTGACTCGAGTCAAACATGTCACATAATAATACACACAGACAAATGACATAATATGATGACGGTGCGCTACCGTCTATGGCCCCTTCGTTTACAGCAATAGGAAAACGACATTGGTCATCTAACACATAGTCAATCAGTGTAGTTTCCGACGCTGCTACTTTGTCCTTCGTTTTTGTCTCCCCTGCTCTCAGCGACTGCCTCCCCCCCTCCCTTCTTTCTTCCAAATTCAAGAAAAAAAAAAACAAGCGTTAATTCATCCCGATGACCAGAAATCTCATCTGACTCAACCACGCCTCCGCGCGTGCGATTCCATCGTAAACGCACCAGAGCCCAGTATCATCCATCTCCTCACTTGACCTGCAAATGTAACCTCTGCGCTTCCCGCATAGCATACTCGCATTCGCATCCTCCCTTCCACGCAACTCAAAAACAAACACATCACACTACACTATACAACACTCCCAACTCAACCACTCACACCCCCTTACCCGCCCTGCACGCATGCTGCAACTCCTCAGGCGCAGCAACCACGCCGTGCCCGACCGACTACCGGTAAACCACACCGCCCTTCTCGGCCCGTGCGCAGCAATGCCTTATCGCGATGTTTGGGTATGCGTATCGGGTCGGGTCGTTCGGCTCGTAATGGGCCGAGCGAACGGCGGGGGAGGGGGGTTTTTATACGGGGTCATATATGTATGTATCTTGCATGGATGTACGTGTCTGTACGTATGATCGGTAGGTGTGTGATGATGGCATGGTTTTTGAATTCTGCGTACTTGGTTCTCAAGCTGTAGGTAGAAAGGATTGATGGGTATGTAGATTGATACGATGGCATTGGTAGATAAGTAGAGAATGTGTAGGTATATATCCTATGCTGTCCGCTTTACGATTCATTCATCCTCAAAGGTAGCACCTTCAAGTATGTTCTAAACCGTGGTGTCGCGCGCGCCCCTGCTGGGATCATCACATTGCCCTATCTAAATACCCACAGAACGGTATGTAGGTTATATGTACAGAAGATGGTACAGGAGATGGTACATACACACGCGGTATCAATCGATGTGCATTTGATATTGATATGTCATGTAACATCAATGTCAATGCGGTAGAAATTGATCATGTCTCAAGGCATCCCATCCCATTCCATCTCATCCCAGCAAGCGAACCCGATCCCGAGAAACAGAAAAACAACATTCCTAGGCAATTGAACTCGAAGTGGTAGGTATTCCGTTTTGTCCCCAAACGCGCCGTCCTACCCGCCGGGAGATGCCGTAGACGGTTCACGGAAACAAATCACACGGTAACTCTGGTGGGTACAAAGATTTTGTTTTTTTCTTCGGATAATCATATCGATAACAAATACTGATGCATTGGGAAGGGAAAGGGGAAGGAGGGAGCGAACACGAATCCGAATTCGACCACGTCGGGAATGAAGGGATGATGTATTGTTAAGGAACGCATGGCAGTGGATTTGGGGGCTGTTTATGGGGGTTGCCTGCGCTACGTACGTACGTATCTCTGGAGGATACGAGGACATGGAGTTGTACAAAAAATAGGTGGATGAGCTGGGGATTTAGGGGGGATGTGGCTGTGCGCTAAGCTGTGCGTTGTGGCTGTGTGTGGTGAAAAGCGGGGTAGTCACGTGATGTTCTGTACGTTCTGTAGGGTTAGGGAGGGTTGGTGTGGGTACGTATAGATTGAATTGCGATCTGGGGGTGTAGAAGAGTCGAATTTGTGGAAGGGAGGGATGGGGATGGAGGAGGGCAAGACCGCGGTGATTGTCTCAACTAGGGGTGTACGATGGATTTGCATGACTGGAAATCAATATTGATACATGTATCAATGATAATTGCGATCGTGAAAACGATCTGCTATTGAGGTGAAGAAATCAATCTCTAGAATTAGAGGCGGAATCTCCCGTTCTGCACATGTGCGTACACTAAGGTTCAGCTGCGCATTCACTTGGGTGTGGCGAGAATCGAACACCCTCATCCTCGGACATGAAAAGAGCGAGGGGGCGAATCGAGTGCGTCCGGTGGCACTGGAACGAGACAGAAGGCTTGAAGCCAGTCGTGAACATCAACAACCGTACACTAGGTCAATTCCAAGGTTACACACGTACGGCTGTGCATTTCTCTAAGGGCTGTACCTCAACCACCCTCAACTTCTGACAGTAGCAAAGCATTGACTACGAATCGATTACTCTCAGCCTCACAGTTTCAAACCATCGATACACAGCAGAATTCAGCACACGATTGGAAAGCTGTAGGCAGCACTCTGCAAAGCAGATGCATGCAATGGGAAACCTCAGGCTAACAGGCGGCCTCACCGGTTACTACCCTAGTCCAAATCTTCACATCGTCGACACCACCCACTCATAACGCAGAGAAGCCTCGATAACAGTAGCGCAAAGCAGGCATAGCTTGCGTCACCTGCATTATGATCTGTCACTGCCGAATAACCGTTGTTGTTCAGGAAGCAACCTGCATTATGACTTGGCCTGGCTGAGTGAGGCTGAGGCTGAGACCGAGATGGGTGCTATCGTATATAGGTATACATTTCGCAGCCTCGTGCCTTGCACCACCACCACACGACAAACCATGGCGGCTACCAAACGCATCACCCCCCAAGAGTCTATGAACAAGTTCTGGGATGAGCATGTTAATAAGACACCATCTAAGATCACCAAGATTTTCCCGTCCAGCCTATATACCAACGTACTACGGCCAAAACAGAAATCGGGGCCGAAAACAGGCAACAGCGTATTCGCCTCTTACGAAGCTGCCCGTGATGAATGCCGTGCGCGTGTGAAGCGCATCCGCCAGGAATGCCTCCGCACCAACGAGAAAGTATGTATAGAAGATATAGGAAAATGAGCACTATATGATCTGACTCGAGTTTAGTTCACTGATCCCGATTTCGACATCGAGCTTGACTGGAAATGCAAAGTAAAAAACTACCTATATCATAATGGAGACGACAAGCTCCCAGGCAGTGTGCATCGTGTGGATTGGATTTTCGACAAGCCATCATTCACCATAGACGGCTTCTCCGGCTCCGACGTGAAGCAAGGCATGAACAACGACTGCTGGTTTCTCGCCGCTCTGTCTTCAGCCTGCAGCAAGCCAAGTCTGTTGGAAAAGATATGTGTCGAGAGAGACGAGGCCTGTGGCGTGTACGGATTCGTCTTCTATCGAGATGGCGAATGGATCTCGACCGTCATCGACGACAATCTATATCTGACCAACGAGGATTTCTCGGGCAAGTACGACCCGATAGGAGAAAAGCAACGGAAGTACAAGAAGAAGTACCAAACAAACTCCGACGCCCTGCTCTTCGCGCACTGCGAGAATCCAAACGAAACGTGGGCACCGCTTATTGAGAAGGCGTATGCAAAGGTTCACGGGGATTTTAAATCCATTGAAACGGGCATCAGGTATGGAAACTTGACAAATGAAAAAGGCAAATAACCATCTAACTGGCTTATCTAGTGGCGAAGGAGTCGAGGATATCACGGGAGGCGTAAATACGGCAATCATGACCCACAGTGTGTTGAACAAGGACAAATTATGGGAAGAGCTGCTCAATGTAAGTGCCTCCCAGTATTCCGATGTCCGAATATCTGAGCTAGTGGACCTAATGTCCTAACCCTTTTTTTTTTTGCTCAAATACACAGTGCTTGCTGGTTACATGCACTAACGTAAAGTTAGGTCAACCAAGACTTCTTATTTTCTGCGACCAGCAACAGTGGGACCGACAGCGAGCGTCAAGGCATCCCACTAAACCACGCATATTCCTTCGTCAAAGCAGTCGAAGAAAAAGACGAGGACGGAAAAGCACACCGTTTGATTCTAATCAGGTACCTATTCCAACCACCAGGCTTCCCTAACAACCTTTAATTGCGTTTAGAAATCCATGGGGAAGACGTTACGACGCCGCCACCGGCGAATGGAACGGGCCTTGGTCAGACGGAAGTAAGGAGTGGACCCCATACTGGATGGAAAAACTTGGACATAAGTTCGGTGACGATGGCACGTTCTGGATGTCCTACGAACAGATTTTGAACCACTTCCCGAATCTCCATCGTACCAGGCTCTTTAATGAAGAATGGTATACTGCACAGCATTGGACGAGTGTGCAAGTTGCGTGGGTCTCTGGGTATCTCAACACCAAATTTGTAGTAGAGATTAAGAAGGCGGGTCCGACGGTGTTTGTGTTGAGTCAGGTATGTCATAATTGATCTCCGCCCAAAATCATTTTTGTGGATTGGAAAAATCCGAAAACGATGCTGATCGAGTATTCTAGCTGGATGAGCGCTACTTTGCTGGTCTCGAAGGCAGGTTTACATACGGCCTGCACTTCGTCTTGCAGGAAAAGAACGGAAAAGACAGAGATCACATCATCCGGGTGCGGGGAGGCGCTCTCTCTGGCCGACGCAGCGTCTCCACCGAGATTGACCTCGAACCTGGAATATACGAGGTTTTGCCAAGTAAGTAGCCACACGCCTTCTTCAAGCTCTGAGCAACATTGAGCTGATCATGCATGCGGTGTCGTTTTAGAAATCACCGCAGTCATGGACCCCAAGAAGGAAGAGGTGTACAACATAGTCTGCGAACTCGCAAACAAGAACCCACAGAAACTTCGACAGATTGGAGCGAATTACGACTATGCGCACGCTAAAGTTGAAAGTGATCCTGCTCCCAAGGGGGAAGGTGAGAAGGAAAAGAAGAAGACGTCCGATGAACAGGATTCCGGTGATAAGAATGGAGAAGAGTCAGAAAAAGAGAAGCCAACCTCTGGGGAAGGAGATGACGCAGAAAAGAAGGCCTCTCCAAACGACGAAGATACCGAAGACAAAAAGGCCACGTCTAACGAAGGAGAAGCCACCGAAAACGAACTCCAACCCAAAGAAATCGAAAAGACGGGAACGAAGACCCCGACCAGCGAAGAAACCGGCACAGAAAAGAAATCTAAATCCGACAAAGAACCCGCTGCCGACACAGAGAAACCCGACCCTGAACCAAGCACTACCGCGCCAGCAAAACCGGTGAAGAAATCCAAACGCGAATCCAAACGCAGCAGCAGTAGCAATCTTACCAAAAAGGACCTCGCCTTCGAAAAAGAGCTCCGCACGCGCGAGAAACTCAAGAAGAAATGGGCCGAAGAGGAAGAAGCTTGGCGCAGGAAACAAGAGAAACGCGCAGCCAAAGAACGCCAACACCAGCAAAAGGACGAGAATAAACCCTCCTCCTCCTCCTCCCCAAGCAGCAACGATATGGCTCTACCTAAAACGGACGACTCTACCATTATCAACAACAATAATGATAGTGGTACATCCGATGACGAGGGCACAAACGCAGCCGTCACGCCCAACACCACGGGATCAGACCGCTCGTCCATGCTCAGGAAAGAAAGGGAAGTAGCAGGCGCAGGTTCGGCACGTAAACCCGCCACGAACAACGCGCCCATCATCCCCGACGAAGCATCTTCCTCCTCTTCCTCCTCCTCTTCTTCCTCGGAATCAGACTCCTCATCGTCTGAAGACTCCTCCGACTCCGACTATCCTTCCCGCCATTCCCGCCACCGCCGCCACCACCACCACCACCGTAGCCACCACAAACCTTCTAAATACTCCCACTCGCACAAATCGTCTAAGCATCATCATCACCACCACAAGCACCACTCCCCTTCGAAACACTACAGAACCCATAGACGCTCCCCTTCCCCCTCCCCAATGCCTCCTCCCCCCATTCCCCCACCAGCCCCTATTATCGACCCCACTCCTCCCCCTCCTCCTCCAGCAGCTTTTGACCCTCTACCTCCACCGCCGCCGCCGCCTCCTCCACCACCTGCGGCGGCAGGCGAACCAAAAGCTGAAGTCGACATGGATATTTGGAATGCGGTTTGCGTTATGGGGTTGAGGGTGTTTAGTAAGGATCCGGATGTGGAGATTACGTTGGTTAAGGATGATGGAGATGGTGAGGTGAAGGAGGGGGAAATAGGTTCAAAGAATTGAGGAGAAGAAAGGGGTGAGGAGGAATTGGTCTTCTGGAGGACGGGGTGGGTAGGGTGAGGTTGCATGTATGCGTCGTATTTCTCCTCTCATCCTCTTTCTTTCTTTGTTTGTTTGGGACGGTCGTCGCACGTTTTGTTGTTCTTCGTACGAGTAATTTGATGGCGGTATTTGCAATCTGTACACACACACACACACACACGTATACATGGGTATTTGATTCTGGCTCCAGTATATAACGTTAGTAAAACTAATGGTGATATGCCTACGTAGGCTTTGCATGAGCAAATATCCGCAAGCATTTCAGCGCACTGTTTATTAACTACCCTAACCAACTTTCCCCCACTCATTAAAGCCAACCTCCCATCAGATTCACCGCCACCCTCAATTTCATATCGACCACATAGGCATTAACTCACATACCCCGCTCCCCCAAAACACTCTTGTTCAAAAACGAGGCACAAGATGTGTATGTGTGTGGTCCTTCTTGCTTTTGCCTTAGAACTCATTTTGTGAGCTCTATTCCTGTTCTTCGCAAAGCAAAGTATTTTTTTTCTCTCACATGCTAAACCTTCGGAGCGCCTTCTCATTTAGAAAGCTTTCTCTGAATCGTTTTGTAGTGGTTCTACTAAAAAGGCTTACCACCTCTTAGGAGGGAAGAGAGTAGGCAGGGAGTGATGTCTAGAAGTAGGTATGCACATATTGGGGTGAGATGGATGAGGGTTTGCATATTTCTGTGTCGTTCGTTCGTTCGTTTGTACGTCTGTCTGTAGATAAGGGAGCCTTGGGAGGCAAGCTAAGTACGTTGTAATCGTACCTTTTCGATATTGTCGTGATTCATTCATTCATTCATTCATTCATTCACTATCTGTTCATCGATTCCCTGCCAAGATAGAAAGGAGGCAAGGTGGGAAAGAGTACAATAGGAAGTGAAAAAAAGCACACACACATACACGTTTCCAACGTACAAGAAATCCCCCCTCCCTCACACATCCATCTCAAAGAAGGTTCAAAAGTACATCATCGATCCACTCTTCCGCCCTCTTCAAGGTCGCGCCCGCCGCCGCCTCTTTCTCCTCCTCCTCATCACGCTCCGCACTCAGCCCACCAAACACATCCTCGACACACCGTACAAACAAGGCCGTAACGCCAGCTTCGCACCCACCATCCAGCAGCTCCCTCAACGCCCCACCGCCAGCCCTCCATCTTGCCAGCAAATCCCCATCGACGTGTGAGAACCTCGCCTTGCCTGCGCCAGCCGCAGCGCCGTCCGCGAGAGCACCGGGGTCGACATCTCTGGCTTTGATGAGCGCATCCTGTGAGCCTTCGGCGCCGTTGAGCAGCACGCGGAAGAGGTCGGAGCTGCGTGACTTGACGGGTGTGTATTGTAAGGCAGGATCGCGCTTACGCTTTGCTTCGATGATGTTCTGCGTTAGGCGGAGGAGCCGCAGGGCCGAGGGTGTAAGGAGGCTAAAGGTGTAGATGGTGCCGTCGGAGCAGGCGCCTAGGATGTCATCTGCGAGTATGCCGGCTGGAGAAGGAGAGTCAGCAGAGGATGGAGAAATTGGCATGGAAGACGATGCGGATGCAGCATTGGAAGGGTGAGGGGGGATTTTTGAAAGGTAGTAACGTCGCCAGGGTGGCCGGACGTCTGCGCGGTGGATGCGGATGACGGAGCGGGGGAGGTTGGCCTCAAAGATGGTGGGCGTGGCCGACTTCTGCGTCGGTTCTGTCGGGTGGAAGAGACCAGTTACGGAGCAAGTTTTGTCGGCAAGAAGGACCAGGCGTGATGAGGTTTGAGCGTTGCTGCTAATACTGCCGCTGCTGCCGCTTGATGCATGTGAGACATCATAGACAAGATGGTGTGTCGATGGACGCTGGCGAGAGTCGGTAAAAATCTGTGCGAGTTGCATTTGGCCCTCGGTGCCAAAGGGTCTGATTTGGTAGCAGATCAGCGAGTCGTTTGCCGTAGATACATGAACAAAATCTTCCGAGATGGTCATGTGCACCCCTATGGAAGGCAGCTGCTTCTCTGCGCGTACCGGCCATTTTTGTGACGTAGACAAGAACTCCCACACGCGTATCGTCTTGCCAATAACGCCCACTAGGTAGGTGTTGTTGAAGATCTCCAAACAGCGAACCGGGCTATCGTGTCGTATCTCTTTTATTAGTTTCACTCCTGACTTGCCTCCAGCATTGAAGAAGAGCCGTCGTCCGTCTTCCTTTTCCTGACCTCTGGTGATTCCCGTGCCGACCACGAGCAGCTTGTATTTTTTGCCTCGATCCCCATCGATCACCCATTCCACCATCGAGTATACGCGTTCGTACGACTCCAGAGGAAATTTGTAGGCCACGAGTTTGTCCTCAGTTGTCCCGTCATCCTCCTGCTTGATGTCGGGCTCTTGAAGCCCATTTGATGGCGAATCCAGTCGGAGGAATTTGAGAGTAGACTCGACTGTCCGATATCCGTTTGGCGGGGACCGAACTTCCTTGTTCTCCATCGTCGCGACCACCATATAACGGGTTGTACCCTCCATATACATCATCTTCATCGGCGAAGCCTTGGTCGGTATCCGTCGGGGAACCAACTTGCTTTGTTCTGCCGGCTGACAGTTCTGACCAGACCATCTAACGTCATAGTCAAGCTGTGCAAAGACCATTTCCTCCCCTGACACAGCGAATATGACACCACCGAGGTCTCTGATATTATTCAACGAAGATTTCGCAAACGGCAGCTGGTCAAGTGCGACTATGGGACCTTGAGAGTACATAGTTGGGGTTATTGGATGATCCACAAGCCAGATCGGGTCGATGTCAATGGCGCGAGATGGAGAAGATGAGAAACTAACGCGACAGAACTCGGTTCCACATGCTATGAAGGCTGTAGAAGGGTCGGTGGCGCAGGGGCGAACATGTACTGCTGTGGAGCCTATTGGTATTACCTTCACAGGACCCCACTGATCACCTGAATATCGCCACTGATCACCTAAATATCGTATTAGCAAACAATATCAACAGTTTAATGGGTATCTCACCAATTCGGTTTGCTGGAAGGAACACTGAGACTAGATGTCCATCACGTGTACCGCAAATCAACTGGGAGCAATCTTTGCTTTCTAATAGGACTGCACTCTCGCACACTGAATCGTGAAGCAACTGCATTTGATAGGTGACTGTTAGCGAACCGTTTACTAGTTCAAATAAGTAGATACGAGCATCGACAGTTCCCACAAGAACCAAGAAATCTTTACCATCATGGAACGGTAGCAGCTCCACGCAGGTAGGATCGTATGGTAAGTCGAACTTCGGGCGTTTTCCAGGATCATTCTCTATGGTACCATCTGCATGTATAGGGACAAGCTCCACGACCGCATAAATGTGGCCGCCTGGTCGAAACGACAATGCGACATGAGGTATATTAGGTTTGGTGGAGGCTCTAAGCAAAGCACCCGGTGGAGTGTACAAACCAGCACCCGTAAGAACCGGACGGCGGAGGGTTCTAATCTCATTGCGTGATATTTGCACAGCGTAATCACTGTTCAAAATGCATGCTGCGATCGTTTCCTCGGCGCGTATGATGGAATCTTGTTGCACTTCTTCCTCGCCTGAAATTTGCACAATCTCCCAAGAGTCTCTCGCAGGGTAGTCGTCGTCATCCTCGGAACCGTCTTTCATTATTCGAGTCGCACAAATCACAATGGTCTCCGGAGGTAGGGTGAATATAAACGTGATATACGGCCGTTCCACAGTCCGTCCATTTTGCTCCACTGTCGTCACACCCTCGTGCAAAATCCAGACACCCGTACACCCTTTCATTCCCTGGAAAGAACCATCCATGACGGCTTTGAGTCCCCATCGTAGCTCGGAAATCTCTCCTCGAGGCGACTTCCCGTTTGTTACGAAAATGCGGTGTCGATCGGCTAGACTTCGACCAGCCGAGGTCTTGCTGGCAGTCATGTCAGCTAGAGGAGCCCAGCATGGGATTGATTCTAGGAAAGAGAATTTATTTTCCTGTACACCCGCGGTATATAGGTATTCCGTAGGCCACGCTCCGATTTTACATACGAGGCCATCGCCACCGATGCCCCCGGTGATCAGCACATCCGGATAGCAATGGGCGAATTCGGAATTGTCCACGGCAAGAAAAGCGAATGTGGTATCAATCGGGTAAGGCCAGATGCCTGCTTTTGATATCTCGATGCTTCTGTGATTTTTGACGCCGGCCTCGACATACATTACCATTCCATCCTCGCGTGCGATGTAGAAAACCTCCTTTTCAAAGTCGGGGATCCTCAAGGCTTTGTCCCATTGCACCCACCGCGGAAAGTTCTTACTAGCACCTGGTCGGAGTGGAGACAGGATGTGATCAGGAATGCGAATCGACGTGTTTTCGGGAACACCAGAAAGTAATCGCCGATATATCGAAATATGCTTGTCGGAAACGAGCAGAAAATCGGCGCTGTGATTCAAGGGGATGAGTAGAGACGGATTGAGGTCGTCTGGATGGGTCAGCATCATGGTCTTCAACGCCATTTGATATATTGTGGGGGAAAGCCTGACATACCGAAGTCGACAAACGCCCGCTTCATTCCATTTGCAGTGTATTTCAGACCCTCTTTGAAGTCCCACTCGTAAGAAACTACTTTTGTCTTCCCGTTTTGAACAAGAATGAAAACTAGAACCACCTGGTCGTCATCCTGCGTTTCACTCGACAAGAATTCCATGTGCATGACGCGACCCTCGAGCGAAATGATTGCCTCATCCACTATAGGTAGGCCATCGTAGCCATTGCGCACCTCTCTACGCCAAGCTTCCAGATTTTTGGTTCTATATACAACAAACAGGCCCTCGTAGGCAGCTACGGCTATGGCGCGACACTTTGGGTCGATGGCGAGGTAATGGCCTGGCCGGTCCAGGTGTGACTGACCTCCTGGCAGGCGAAGGGTCTTCTGGTGAAAGGTAACGGGGCCTGAATGGTTCTGACTAGCCCATAAGAACATGAGGGTTCTTGAGCTCAACGTCAACACAGCAATGTCCGGAGGCAAGACTGTGTCCTCGCTGCTTGTAATGGATCTTCTCGCTCGATGAATAGTCGCACGCTTGAGCAGTGGATTGCGATCAGAGGTACTGACACCAACTTTCCTGGGTTCACCAAAGACACGGGCGGCCAGGATCTTGCCTTTGAAATCCGACTTTGTGGCGACATGGCGAAGATGGCCATAGTCACCAATCTCCTTGAGCTGCACAAAGTCCTCGCCAACATAAAGGACATCGTTGAGGTGCTTGCGCCGTATGCTAGCAGGTAGGATGAATTTGGTAAGGGGGGTTTCAACGACGGTTCGTGAGAGGATACCAAGACTGGGGACGGGCTCACCCACTTTGGGGTCCAGTTCGGTCGAGGCAGTGCCCTCTTCTTCCGAATCCCGATTCCGAGCCATGACTTGGTAGACATCGGCGCTCCGCGACACCCACTCGCCGTCAACGAGGACGGAGCGCTGGAATTCAAAGGCCATGGAGGCAGAAGTGTGGAATCAAAGGGGAAGTGGGTCAAGACTGATCGGGTCGAGTAAGCTAGGGGTGAGATGGCGACAGACGAGAAACTGTGTCAATAGAAGGCAGGCACAGGGACATGTTTGTTGCCTTGGTTTGGGTAGGATTCGCAGGAGGTAGCAAGCATAAGCCAGTGATTGGCCGATAGAGGGATGGGGAGGGGCCAAGCAACAGACAACTCAGTCGGAAAAATCTTGATGGCACAGCGGTTAAAGGGCAGGTGCAGTTGATTCCATAACACACACGCGCAGTGTTCTGTCAGGAAGGCAGGCAACAAGCTACCTAGGTAAGCAGAGGATGCTGGGTCAATGAGAGCGACCGATTCAAAATGAAGCGGATGCTCGGCGATGGCCAGATGGAGGCAGGGGGAATCGAGATGCAAAGGTCGGATATCGTGCGATCGTGCAGGTTGTGACAACCATTGGTCGAGGAGAATAGCTTTGTATGTGTGACGGTAGGTAATCCACGCGGATACGAAGCGTGCAGCAGGGAACAGATCACGTGCCGAGGTGGAGAGAGGGACGTTAATGGATCAATTGATGTTGAGTGCACGATCGGAGGAGAGATGTGGAGGTGTTGATGTCTGATTTGCAGGAAGCAATGTCGATCTCCGAGGCCGTGCACAAGGAAGCAAACAGGATCTTTGTTTGCTTCTCTGTTCCCGTCTTGGATATGTGTGTGTGTGTGAGATGAACATGTAGAAGACGAGAAGAAGTGGTGGTGACATGGGTGTGGGGTGGTGTGCCAAGACGTCGGCGGTCGGATCGGAAAGAGGGAAGGAGCATTCGGGAAGGAAGGAAGTCGCGACTGTTTCGCGTCAAGCTAGGAAAGAACGTCCCTCCCTACATGTACAGTACTTAGCTAACCACGAGACCACCTAACTACCTAATAATGATATCTCCATGTCTATACCCACCTACATACTACAGTAACGTACATGAATGAATGACCATGTCACCACCAAGCCAACACCACCACGCCTCCAACACTTACATGACAGGTATCCGATAGGCCTTCTTATCCTCCCTTCCCTCGTTGCCTGAAACGCCCCCGCGTCACCCGTCGGTAACCACCAGTTGAACCAAAACGCGCTCTGGACATATCCCCCCTACACTTCCCTTCGTCTGCAATGACATGACATGATGTCTTCCCGTCCCGCTTCCCGCACGCCCTCTCGGTCCGTAAGCTCCGAGCTTTCACCCGCCGAGCAGCAAAAGGCCGCGCTGGTCACGGCCGCATGCGACGACCACGACCTGGATGCTTTGGTACATCTAGCCACCACCCGCCTTGGTCTCGTCACCGACCCTCTGCGCCGCACTGCCTGTATATCCCACCCCCTTTTTCCATCCATTCCATTCTCCTCAAACGCTTCTGACTCTCCCAAGGGCCTCTCCTGCTGGGATGTACCCATCCAACCCGAGACCAAAACCGAGAGCGGCATGCCGACAAGGATGCGCCGCAGCCAGATCATCACCAACAGGCATCGTGGAAGGGATTGCCTCGCCATAGCGACGAGGAGCAGGTCGCACTCGATGTAAATCGCGCATTTGTCTACTACCCCAAGAACGGTACGCCTCCAGCTTGCATGCGCCTCCCACCAGCATCGCCCCGACTGAACCAATACTAACTTACCACGCGCAGAATCCGAGAAGCAGCTCGACCGCCGAAAAGAAGAGCTCTCCGATGTCATCGTCGAGGTCCTCCGCCGTCATCCGTCGCTCTGCTATTTCCAGGGTTACCACGATATTGCCCAGGTCTTCCTGCTCGTCCTGGGCCCCCAAGATGCCCCCGATGCCGTCGCCCGCCTCAGTCTGTTGCGCATCCGCGATTTCATGCTCTCCAAGCTCGACCCCGCCATGGCCCAGCTGGAGCTGCTACGCCCTCTCATGGCAGCCGCAGACCCTACCCTGTACCGTCACCTCCCCAAGCACCGGCCCACCTTCGCCCTCGCCGGCACCATCACCTTGTTTGCGCACATCATACAGGAATACAGGGACATTGCGCGGCTCTTTGACTTCTTCCTGGCCCAGCATACCGTGATACCCATCTACTTCTTCGCCGCCATCGTGCTCTCGCGCAGAGACGAGATCTTAGACATCGACGAGGAAGACGAGGATATCATGTCAGCCATCCTCGGGAAACTCCCCGAGCCATTCGATCTCGAATTCCACATCGCCCGCGCCACGGAGCTGTACGAGCGGCTACCCCCCGAATCCCTGGCGAGCTGGGAGTGGTGGCGCATCTCGTCGGCCAGCGTGCTCAAGACGTCATCAACGCCCTTGCAACTGTCGCAAACCTCGCTCGAGGAGGGCGAGCGCCTGCTCCAGCAGCAGGAGAAGGAGATTCAGCGCCGCAAGGTGCTCGAGAAGGCCGCCGGTCGCGCCAAGTTCCTCAGGCGCAACCTCTGGCTGTATCGTCGGTACAGCGCGGCGGGCTTTGCGGTCGTCATCGGCGTATACGCTTTGTGGCTGGGCAGGGCGCACGCGCGGTCTGGCGCCTCTGCTGGGTTGGGGCCTGTGGGAGAGTTGTTGAGGAGGGTTGCCGGCGTTGTGTTGTAGATGTATCTGTATAAAAAAAGCGTGGTAGGAGAAGGGAAAAAAAAGATACCCAGGGTAGCAATACTCTGCGATGAGCGATTCGTACTTTTTAAAAGAAAAAAAAAAAACAACACGATGGAAAACAAAGAACAGAGGAGGGGAGAACACATAAAAGCATGCCGCGAATGAAAGCTTCTTGCACACATTTTTTCTCGAAAATTATCTATTCGTTGTATATGGCAATATGTACATGTAGCATGTAAACATTTTTGATTTGCACGCATTTTGATTGATTGATTGGGGACGGGGTCATGATATAAGCCGCAACGCAACACATTTGCAAAAATCTCGACTCTACAAATTCCCATTTTATCATGAATGAAGGAATGAGGGCTCGATGCTTCTCGCATGTAAATAATAGAGTCAGTCGGTCTTGTGTGAGAAATAAACTTGTAAAAGAAAAATAGGTTGGGTATGTATGTACTTTCGCGAGAGTTTCCGTACTATGACGAGTATGGGACATATAGGTAGGTATACAATACTGAGTCCACGTCCTCGGTCAGGCAGTTACCTACTGTGCTATCCTTATCTACATATGTACCTTTTTTGGATACCGTGGGCAAATACATTGCGTAACGACGACAAACGATATTTTGGTGTTCAAATAAACTTTTTTTCGTTTGTCTATGTGTATTCGTTAGGCAAGTTACGCATCCCCCGTCCTATCCTCTATTGATCCCGTAAGTGATACCACATCCACCAAATATCTACTCTCCAGAGCCGTAAACATGTATATGTATACGAGTAGTCTTAAACATTGAAACTGGCTCACTTACCCTCTCTTCCATTTTCAACATGCCATAAACAATTGGACCGAACTTCCACCCCCTTCAGAAACCATCTTATAACGCTTCTGTTTGTTTATTTATATTTAGTAGAACTGAATATACCTATTATCTACCGTATGGTAAACTACTCTGTTCTCTTTTCTATACTATTACTAGTCCTTAGCATATTATCAGAAATCATCCTAACTGTACCTACATAGGTACTTTGGCTGGACACTTTCCACTGTAAAATACTGTTAAACAGCTAGTCAACGTACCTTCTATATACTATCAATAGTCTTTCTAGGCTTCTTTTTCTGTCAGCAAGCAATCCTGGGATACGCCAAACCCCATAATGCTTGAAGTAATTACATATCACGTGCTCTCGGTTGCACGACTCTGGGCACCTAGGCAGTCGCCACAGCCCCGCCATGGATGCCTGTTCGTCCTTTCTCACATACCTTTGTAGTAGTCAAAACAGGTGACGGAAACAGATCAATCGAGAAATATAACGAGCAGGTGGTTATGCCAACCTTCGAGAACAGGTCCAATTACATGTTCACACTATTTTTGAACTTCTTCATCGTTATACAGATTTCATAGTATCGATATTCACTTACCCCCTCTCATTCCAGCATTCAAGAGCGTTATATTTTAAAACCCAGGCATCACGGACAACACTCAATATCTACACCATGAACCCTCCCAAACCAAAATTCCACTTCGTAAACCTAAACCACCCCAACGATCTCAGAAAAGACGAGATCCAACTGCGCGTACGCCGCATCGTAATGTCCGACGTCGGTAAAGCGCGAAGGAAACCCAAATCAAAAAAACAACGCAACGAGATCGGCCTCGAAATCCGTCAAAATCCAACTGAAGAACTTCTCCATCTGGAGCGCCTTGGTGGCGGCCAGCTGGATCCGTTCTGTCGTTACCCCATGGAAGTGACCGATTCCGATCGGG
The DNA here is from genome assembly GCA_023627715.1 of Periconia sp. R9002. Taxonomy (NCBI): domain Eukaryota; kingdom Fungi; phylum Ascomycota; class Dothideomycetes; order Pleosporales; family Periconiaceae; genus Periconia; species Periconia sp. R9002. The sequence continues at coordinate 114,095 of JAMAHW010000095.1, forward strand.
AATTGCTGGCGAACAGTGCGTAGTGTGCCTCCTTTATAAGCATCCAACTGAAAGTCTACACACTATAGTTTTCGACCCTCGAAGCAACCACCCCATCCGCCTCCGAGATTCCTGGTACCCCGTAGGCCTCAGCTGTCCAGCCATCTTCCACAACGTCCTATCCAATTCCCAAAACTTCGTCTTCCAAAAGGTGAATGGCGCTTTCCCCTCGCGGGACGACGCGTTGGCTTTGACGCATTCTTACAAGGCTCTTCGTGCCGCCAACGAAATGATGAAGGATGCCTCGAAGCACAAGAGCGACGAGATGATTGGGACGGTGGCGTCTTTCATGTGTCATCATGTAAGTACGCAGTCTAATTTTTCTCCGTTTGAATGATGTGGATGGCTGATAATGATGATGCGGTTTAGTCGTTGCTCACGAATTTCGCCGACGGCAGTTGGTACAAGCATCGTAATGCGCTCGTGCATATTGTGGAACTGAGAGGGGGTTATGAGACGATTGAGAATGTGCAGCTTCGGATTACTCTGACATGGTATGTTATTCTACCCAAGCTCCAATCTTATAAATTGGCAGCGAGGATGGCTGACCTGATAATAGGTCCGATCTCGTCGGTTGCTTCTCACAAGATATCCCGCCTGCCATCCCCATGCCGGCGCAATGGGAAGATACTTGCAGACCTTCTCTACCAAGCTCAAACTCGCCACATCTGCATAGACGCATATCTCTGACATGGAAGAAACACCTACCAATGCAACTCGACTGGATCTCAATATTCGACGACATCGTGCAGCTCATCTCCCTCGACCATCTATTCAGCCCTTCGCGACCACCAACATCCATTACTAGCGGTAGCTGGATGGAGCCAATCGCATACCGTCTCTTATGCGTACGGCCACTACAACAAAGCAATTCACAGGGCAACGTAATAGAAGAAGTATGTCGCCTCGGCACGCTTTTATTCTTAACACCCCTGTGGAGGCTTCTGGGACGGTACACGATCTGGACCGCCGTCCTCTCCCGCAAACTCCTCCATGTACTTACAGAGAACATGGTGGAGTGGAACGAGCTTAAGCCGCTGTTGGTCTGGACGCTGTACTTCGCGGCGGTTGAAACGAAGGATCTTGTGGAGCGGAGTCGGTTTGTGTTCATGTTGGCGGTTCTGATTAAGGGGATGCATTTAAGGGGGTGGGAGGAGGTCGTGGGGATGGTGAAGGAAGTGTTGTGGGTTGAAAGTGTGTATGCGGGCAGCGAGGAGGTTGTGAGGAATGAAGTGATGCAGATTGTGAATCAAGGACCCTCTGCACTTCGATAAGCATTACTGGTCGTGTTTGGGAGAAGAAGGCATCGTTATCGCTACATACGTATCTTGGTCAGCTTCGTGCGTTGAAGACTGTATGATCCCTAGGTCTTACCACTCCACTCGAAGGGGGGGAGGGGGGGGAATGAGACGAAGGGAAGTGGACAGAGTTTTGGCTTCACTTCCCTTCAAGGTCTTTGTGATCTTGGTATATTGGATTGATGGTTCATTCACCGCCGTTCTTTCTATTTCTGCACTGCCTACATACCTACATACGTAACGTAACGTAACGTACTGGCTTCACTCCACCTCCCACGTACCCACGTAAACAACCACCCCGCTCCTTCCCTCCGCTTCTGCCCCCTTCCACACACGTGCGTGCGGGCGAGCGTGCGTGCGTGCCTACCCTAACTAGCCACCCAAAACAACAACAATCGCGCACACGCTACACACAAACACCTCACCACCACCACCCAACCCCATCAACCCATCAACCCACACATACACACACGCGCGCGCGCAGACGTGTACCTCTACCTTACCTCCTTCGCTCGAACATGCGTAAAGCAAACTAGCTCATTCTTTCCACCGCTTCTTATTCCTCGCTCAATTTTTTTAAGAGGGACTTATTTGATTCTTTATTGGTTTGGATCAGTCCAACGACGGTTCGTTGGGACGTTGGATATTTTGCGTCACGCGCATACAGACAAACACGCAAGCGGTTCCCACTGGGGGTAGATTTAGAGGAAGAGGATGGGTATCATGGCGGAGCAGGAAGCCCTTGACTGGGAAGAGTTGGCGAGGTGGGTCGGTGAGGATGAGGTGAAGAGGCATGGTGGCGGTGAGAAGAAGGGTAGGTCGCTAAGCAGCGGTGCGAATTCGGGTCATAGTCGTGAGTACCTTTTCTTTGGTTCTCCTTGTTCTCTTTGCTTTCCTTTGCTATGATTTCTTGGTGGTGGAAGGGGGACGTTTGGGAGCGTTATGGGATGGAGGATGAGGTATCTGTATGGACGTCGTTTCTGACGGGAGACATGTGGGATACTAGACGGAAACAAGCCGATTGACGGAGACAAAGAGGGGGAGAAGAGAAAAGGAGGTCCGGATGGACAAACGCACAACGAGTCCCACGACAACGAGCTGATTCGCTTCCCCAAATTCGCCAAACACTCTTACGACACCGACGACACGTCCTCCCTCTCCTCCGGAGACCACGAATTCGCCAGCCCGAGAATTAAGCTACTACTAAAGCCCCGCCCACCGCCGTCCTGGACCACCTCCCCCTCCACCCCGTCACTGAAGAGTCGATCCAGTAGCACCGACACCGACATCTCCCCCGGCACGCCCATGAACATCCACTTCATGCGGGAGTTCGAGCAAGAGACGTTCAACCTCATGCTCCACAACCGTTCCCTAGCCATCGCCAGCGTCAAATACGGCAGACCCTCCAACCCGCTCAAACTCCCCATCCCCTGGACCATCCCCACGTGGGAGCACGCGATCGAGTACCCAAACATCCTAGAAAGCTACCACGACCTCGAGTACCGCATCAACGACTACCTCAACACCCGCCTCTACGAACTCCGCGTCGAAATCACCGCGCTCCCGTTCAACGCGCCCCGCGGCTCGGAAGAAGCCTTCCTCTTCGATCTCAAATCAGAAGAACTCGATCGCGTCATCATGCGGTGCCGTCTCTCCGACGCGATCCGCGTTTCCGACCTCGAGAACGGCACGTGTCCGCATCGTATCCCCGAGGATACGCAACCGCTGCTTAGTGGGCTGCACTTTCGAGAGGAGAGGGAGGTGCGGGAGATTGTGGAGCAGAAGGAGAGGGAGGTGAGGGAGGCGATTCAGATGTTGGATGAGATTGGCGAGGATGCGGCGGGCGAGGAGCAGAATGTGCCCCCGATTGTGAGTGGGTTTGACGGGGCGTTTGATGGGAGGTTGAAGAGGTGGCCTGAGTTGAGGAAGAGGCTGCAGAAGGCGGCGGATAGGGAGATGGAGAGGTTTCCGAAGCGGTTTTGGTGGGGGAAGGTTAGGAAGTAGAGGTTGGTGGTTGGTTGGTTGGTTGGTTGGTTTATTGTTTTCTTCTTCTTTTGACTCTGTTATATGGGGTGTTGGCTTTTGTTAATTCTTGGAAGGGGGTTTGTGCTTCTATTGGAGCATTATTGGTGATTGAGTACGGATTCAGCGGTATTGCGTCACCTAGACGGATTATTAAGGGATGTCCTGCGGTTAGGAAATGTACGAATATGCCATCACACGGAGAAGCCGAGTCAGAGAAAAGCTTCTAATTCACGTAAATATAATCCCCCCATCCACAACAATCGTCTGCCCCGTCATATAATCCGAGTCCTTGCTACACAGAAAACTCACCGTGCTACTCACATCCTCAGGCACGCTGGTCCGCCCCAACGCAATCAACTCTTTACTATACTTCCTAATCGTCTCACCCTTCTCGACCCCTTTCTTCTTACCCAGCTCCTCGTCGATCAAATCCCACATGGCGGTGCCCACAATACCCGGCGCATACGCATTCACCGTGATGCCGTGCTCGGCGACCTCCATAGCAAAAGCCTGCGTCAGCCCGCGCACCGCCCATTTCGACGCGCTGTAATGCGACAACAGGGCGAACGGTTTGAACGCGACGATCGACGCAGCGCCGAGTATCTTACCGGGCGTGCCCTGTGAAATCATCTGCTTAGCAGCGGTCGCGTAGCAGTTGTACACGCCGTAGACGTTGACCTCGAACATGCGTTTGAGGTCTTGCTCGGAGAGGTCGAGCAGCGCTTTCACCTGCGCGATCCCCGCGTTGGCGACCATGGTGTTTAAAGGTCCTAGTTCGGAGACGCTGGCCGCGACCATGGCTTGCACTTCGGCGAGGTTGGATACGTCGGCTGTGTAGGGCATAGCTTTGCGGCCGAGCGAGTGGATCGAGTGGACTACTGAGTCCATTTGCGGTTTGTTGGCTGGTATGTCGTTGACGCAGATGTCGTAGCCGTCTTGGGCGAGGCGGAGGGCGATGGCTTTTCCGCTGTGGTTGGTTGGGTTAGGATGGGTCGGGTTGAGTTGGATGGGGCTGGATATGTTATGTATGTATGTTGTGGTACTCACATGCCGCGGGCGGAACCCGTGACGATGGCTGTCCGGTTTGGTTGGCCTGAAGTTGGTGGAGTTACGTATTTCCTGGCCCATTGGGGCATTGGAGAGATGATTGGTCTGAATTTCGAGGGCTTTGTTGAGGCTTTTGAAGTTTGCCATATTGCTCTGGCTGGGATGCGGAATGGCATGTTTGTTTCAGTGATGAGAAAAAAGATCGTGTTAGTCAAATTACTCGTGCCGTGACAGTATAAATTATGTTCGATGAATTTCAAGTATAGAAAAATCAATAGGAAAGGAGAATCAAGTTTACATATACATAGTTATATCAGATGGTACGCCGGAGACGTGGAAACGCGAAGGAATAAGCCATGAGGTTACTCCGCATTTTGGCCACGAAAGGAAGATTAATTTGCGCGGATCTAGGGAAAACAAGCCGACCCCTCTCTTCGTAGGATCATTGTAGCGCAGGATCCGCACAAGGTTTGGGCTACGAATACATGCGTATGTGGCGTATCATGTACTTGGTGACGTGAAGATAGTCTGCGTGACTTTGGTAGCCTTTATTGAGAACAAAACAATTGAGGTTATTTTGCCACAGGAAGGGTAGTTTGTGATTTCATACAAGAGAATATCAAGAGAATTGACTATGACGGCGATGGGCGTCTTGTGCAGTCGAGTTGGTGAACGTCGTTGAAGATGGGGGGGGAGGAGTGGTGGTGGTGGAGAAGTTAGGAGGGGTCATGTCACGCTAACCGCTCCGGGACTAGCGCTGTCTTCCCGCCTTTTCTCCGAATGCCCTCAATAACTTTCAATGTTTGTAGAGACTGAAATAGCAAACAAACATTGGCTGAAGAGTTGCATGCGAGACACAGCCCTGAACATAAACACGCGCACAAAATGTCTCGCCAAAGCATGGCTCCGCCGCGCAATCTGTCGCTCACCGAGGAATTGGAGAAGCTGGAGCAGTCCATCACACTGACATTGCAAGGTAAACAAACCCCTCCACTGTGCTTCCGCTTCTTCTCGGACTGACCGCCGCACGCAGAAATCGACCACAATTTCAGCCGCGCACATCGAATCGTCACCACCAGCATTCTCCCCATAGTCGAGCAGTATGGCAAACATTCCGAGGCGGTCTGGGAAGGCTCCAAATTCTGGAAGCAGTTCTTCGAGGCCAGCGCCAATGTCTCGCTCTCCGGCTACGAAGCCCGCGACGCCGACGACACCACCGTCCACGAGGACACCACTCAGCAGTCGCACATGTATGAAGATGAGACGGTGGAGGAAAACACCGTAACAGGCAGTTCCATGACCCCGCCCCGCCCTACGTCGTCGCAGGCTGGTCTGGACGACACTTCAGAAATGGACTCACCGTCCATGGCACACGCCCACAGTACTCCTCGAGCTCCAAATACGGGGGACAAGGAGCCTGCGTTTGCCGACTTCTCTTCCCCTTACGAAACTCTCCGCGAGGAGATACAGGGCACACGCACCCCCAGACTGGACCCCACCACGCCAGGCAAAACCACGGGGCTGCCCGACATGAGCTTCGATTCTTCACCGCTCGTGCCACCGACTTCAGGGAAGAAGGGCCAGCCCATAGACCCGCTACTCCACCGAGTACTCGACAAAACCTACCGCGTACAAGCAACGCCGTTGATAAGCCCGCGCAAGTACAAGCCCACGGGCGCCTTCACTCCGGCTACCGCTCGCCGCGGTGCTCCCACGCCTCAAGCAGCCACCACCACCCTCGCTGCCTGGGAGGATTCTTCGCCAGAATCTTCGCCCGCACCACCGCAGCTCCGCGCGGACCTCTTCTCCCCGATAAAAACGCCGCGCACACCGGGCGTAAGCGTGCAGACACCTGGCAAAGGGAAACAACCCTTTAGCGTCACGAGAACGGGAGGCAATATCTTTGACGATAGTGAAAGCGAGGAGGAAGGTTTCAGTCCACCTAAGACTATCCAATTTCACATCCCACAGAGCAAGCTATTACAGACGCCTGGTGAGTGGGCATCCGGCCGGATTGCAATGACCGTTTGCTGACGTGATACAGCTCGTGAAGCTAGCAAGCGCATTGTGGACGATTTGCTGATGACAGCCGGCGGCGACATTACGGACACTACGGGAGGATTGGAAGAGGACGATAGTCCAAGTGTTGTGCGCCGTCAAGTGAATATGGACGACACGTTTTGAGATGGACGCGAGATTTTTCCTACCCGTTTCCTTTCGCGTCGGAGTACTTTTGCATTGAGATACCCCTTGTAGAAGACGTGTGTTGATATAGAGCTTTCTCAACCAAAGGTTTCTTTCTTCTGTATGGAGGATATGGATGTTTTGGAAACTGGGAGTTTGCCATGTTCGGTGTTCGCACGTGTCAGAAAGCGCTCTTTAGTCTAGCGGGCGATCGCCGGGGCTGCATTGCCTTCCGTCATCCCTAGTAATTAAATGTACAGCTGGACAACACAATACGTGTATCCACCACAGACCTCGATTTGCGCATCCCCGCTTGTATTCAGCCTCCTTTTTCGCGACTCCTATGATACGCCGTTCCTTTTCCCATCCGCTCGTTTATTTGCCCGACCACACATACCTGCATCATGCCCAAGAACAAAAGACCTCCCACCTCGGGATACGCCCGAATAGCCCAGGCCGAAGAGGAAGAAGACTCGCACGATGAATCCGAAGACGAATTCCACAACAGGTCTCTTTCCAATTCATATGCCCCTATACAGCCTCAACGGCACTCTCGAATGCGTGGACCCTCAGGCGAATCGTCGCCGACGCTGAAACGTACCACATCGGGGCGGCGACAGCGCAGCAACTCGGGGGTGGACATCAAGGCAATCAACGCAAGGCTGGAACGCTGGGCGGAAGAAATTGCACAAAAGTTCAAGATCAAGAAACAGATCGATACCCCCGACGACGAACCGTTCGAGATTCATCACTCCGTGTTCCAGGCACCAGACTGGGTCCGACCGGCCACGGCTGAATCGCTCACCTTCGACTATGACGGCTCCTCGGAGCGAATGACAAAATTGCAGTTCGATGACATCGTTGAAAGTGTCAGGGTGGCTATTGAGCAGGGCACACATCCGAAGCTGATCACGCAGGGCAGCTCCGGCAGCTATTTTGCCCGCAACACCCAGGGGAAGGTGGTGGGCGTGTTCAAGCCCAAGGACGAAGAGCCATACGCGTCCCGAAATCCGAAATGGACAAAATGGATTCACCGGAATCTGTTCCCCTTCTTCTTTGGCCGCGCCTGTCTCATTCCCAACCTCTCCTACGTTTCCGAAGCCGCCGCATACGTCCTCGATACCCAATTGCGCACGAACCTTGTCCCCTATACCGAAGTCGTTGAGCTATCTTCCAAGTCTTTTCACTATGATTTCTGGGACAGGAGGGCATTTTACAGAAAGAGGAAGCCATTACCGATGAAGCCCGGTAGCTTTCAGGTGTTTCTCAAGGGATTCAAGGATGCTAATATCTTTTTGAAGGAGCATCCGTGGCCTGATCAGCATGCTTCAAGTATGAGGTCCGATGCACAACGGAGAAAGAAGAAGCGGAGATGGGCGGAAGAGTGCAGACCGAGTGGGCCGCAGTCGGATGACGAGGATGACGATGCGTCTCCAGGAGCTGCAAATCAGCCTCTGCACCAGCGGAGAGAGTTTTGGACGGAGTCGTTACAACAGTCATTTAGGGAGCAGTTGGAGAAGTTGGTCATTTTGGACTACATCATGCGGAACACGGACAGAGGTTTGGATAACTGGATGATAAGAATCGATCAAAAAACGCAAGAGGCAAGCATCGTGGCTGAGCCTCCACAGATGGATGTTGAAGTGGACGAGGACCCCGAGTCGAGCAGCTACACAAGGCAATCCATGTCTGAGATAGACCCGTACGGGCGTAGGGAGCCCATGACGGCTACGAGCCGCTCAAACACGCCTATGCCGAAGGGGCCTGCGCCATCGGTATCGATTGGTGCCATCGACAACAGCTTATCGTGGCCCTGGAAGCATCCTGATGCTGTAAGATCCCCAAAACTGCCAATGAAGATGATACACGCTAACACACCAACAGTGGCGAAGCTATCCCTTCGGTTGGCTTTTCTTGCCTGTCTCACTGATAGGGCAACCGTTCTCCGAAGCAACTCGCAAGCACTTCCTCCCTCTCTTGACGTCCAAACAGTGGTGGAGCGATACACAACTCGCCCTGCGCAAATGTTTCTCTCAAGACGCCGACTTCAAAGAGCGCATGTACGCCAAACAAATCGCCGTCATGAAAGGCCAGGCGTGGAACGTTGTGGAGACCTTGAAGCTACCTGATCACGGGCCTTTGGAACTCACACGAAGAGCCCGCGTCTGCGTATGGGACGATCTGGTCGAAATACCCATCGCTGTGCCACTCCGCGCCCCCTCAGCAGAAATGCGCCGCAAGCACCCCCGACCGGTAGCCGAGGACGACGAAATGGACATCACTGCTCTGTCCACCCCTCAGAAACAGAACCAACCAGACCTTCTCATGAACTCACCCCCCATGGACCAAGTCAATGGCAACCGCTTCAACCTCTCCCGAGAGTCAAGCTCCGCAGACATCCGCCGAACACCTCTCAACGATACCTCCCTACCCGATCCCCACGCCGCCTCATGGTCCCTCCCCAACTCTGCAACGTTACCCAACGGCCGCCCAAGCCACCGCGCACGCATGAGCTACGAAGCGCCCCGCCGCCGCGAACCAACCTACGCGAAGCACCACCGGCGCCTCTCGCTGACGGTGCGTAGGCAAGGCGGCGACGATGACGATGACGAGGATGGCGACCTGGGGTATGCGGCTAACGAGGATATGGAGCGGAATCGGAAGAAGGTAATTGTGGAGCGGCTGGAGCAGGTCAAGAGTAAGAATCCCGTGTTTACATGGTGTTGATGTGGAATGACCATTCTATCTTTCATGTATTGTGTTCCTACTTGCTTATTTGTTCCCTGCCTGCCATCGTGTACTGTATGTATGTATTCTACGGGAAGCTTGAGCTCCTTGTACGTGCGGTGCGGCACGTGGGTGGAGGGAGAGATTTGAATAGGTGGATGGATGTCGTTGCTGCGGTCATGCTTATCTTCACTTTTTTTTTTCTTGCTCTCCATATCATTGTATCTGATGGATATCACCTTTTTCTTTGGGAGGATTCGATATCTTTTTGCAAAAGAGAAAATAGAAGACGGCGTCTCTCTTCTATCCTCTTCGTCGTTGGAGCATGTGTCTGGAGTTTTGTTTGGGGATCTGCATGGGTCTTTTCTCTCTCCGTTTTACATGTGTCATGTATACCACGTATTTTTAGTTGGAAAATGGATACTTATGTAGATGGGGGATTAGTGATAACGCCAGCGCGTCGAGCGGGTACATCGGCTGTGCGTGTATTCGTAACGTTGTATATGTGTGTGTAGCTGACTGGCGTCATCTATCCTTTCCCAACACACTCAGATTTTTTTTAGAGAGGGAGGGGAGGGGGGGAACGAGTGGTCACTTGATCAAGCAGATATCCATGATGGTCACAAGACACGCGTCAAGGTGGTGTGGGGTGGGGGGGTAAGTAGGTCAAGGCTAGATAGAGAGTTTCTTTTTTGATTTATCAGACACGTAATAAGAAATAAGGATCTACCTGCCCGCGGGTAACACACACACATGGGCACGTTGCGGGAATGAATTGATGGAATTGATACCAGATGGATCATATGACCATCTACGAATTGCCGCCGCGCTAAACCCGCTTGGGTATACGGCTTTGGGGGTCTTTTTTGGTTAACAAAGCGACGAATCCCCCAAACGTTAAGGGCCAAGCCCCATAGTCATAGGCAGCACACCACCACCACCACCACCACTACACACACACCTCATACACACTCTCTCTTCCTCCATTTTTTTTCTTCTCTCTTTTCTCCTTTATTTTTCCTGGTTTTCTTTTTCTGGTCGGAGGGCGTGGGATATTCAGGGTACAAACAGCTTGAGGCAAACAGGTAAGGGTTACTTGATACATACCTACATACTATTTTGATGCTCCGCGCCGCCGCCAGCGCGTTTCCGCTCGCGATAGGTCTGTTGTGGTCTACCTATTATGACTAAAACAGCAACGGATTGATACCGTAGTTACAGTCACTTACCTACTTGCTTAGTTATTATACTGTACAGCACAATACAACACAGTAACCCCAGGGCTGCTTGCCTGCTGCTGCCTGGACAAGAGTACTGAGACTTCAACCCCAAAAAAGAGCCCGCAATTGATTACCTACCCGTCTTTCACCTTCCTCCCTCTGGACCCCTGTTTTGCAAGGAATCTATTGCGTGCACGCCCCTGCGTGTGTGTGTTTGCGTGGAGAGAGTCAAGTCGTTGAATCAAACAAGAAGCACGCAGTCGCTCAAACAATAAGAGAAGGGAAGGGAAGGAAAATTTAGGTAAAGGGTGACATTTTGGGCGGAAAGACTGGATTCACTCGGCGTTTGGTGGCGGGTTTTCTCTCTTCACCGCGAGCTTGCGACTTTGGAGTCACTTGCGATTACTGGAAACGCAGCTTCACCATCGTATGCGGGCTTGGCGAGGTATTCTTTAAAAGGTCGTGGGTTGCTGCGCGTTCGCGCACGCCTTTCGTTGTTACGATACTTTGGCGAGGTTACTTATCGACTATCGACTATCAACTATCGACTATATTACTTTTGACGGCGCCGGATCGGAAGGCTCTTCGACTGCCTGTCTCGTGACATCTCTCCGTCTTTCACTTGCTGGCCGTTGTCGTCGCGATGGATCCAGCAGCTTTACTTGACCCGCGAGGTGCGCGGCGGAAAGGTAATTATAAAACGTCTCCCCTGTCCCTGTCTCTCTTTCTCTCCTTCTTGCCTTCCCTTTCTGCCCCTCAACCCCTCTGCCGCATCTTGACTTTCTTCACCTTCTCTTCTACATCTTTCTGCCCGTCTATGGTATATGGCGTTCTCGCTCAACAACATGACCGACAACCGAGCTCCAATGTCACCCGAGGCAGAGCATACGCCTCTTGTTTCGAGTGGCTCTGATACTTCTCGTACCTTGACACCTGAGCTGATGGACCCCGCCACAGCAACGCAGAAACAGCAAATCTCGCCCGCTCCGACACATCCGCGGAGCTTCTTTCAGCCTGAGGACCTGGGCTCATCCTTTCAATTCACTTCACCATCAAATCAGGCTGTGGACGTGGGCTATACCTATGACTCGCCTTCTCAACTGACTTCACGACCCAAGCGGCCTGCAGACCAAGAGGATCGTGGTCGCGAGGACGATATTAGCAACGGCCAGATCTCACTTGTGGAGCGACTACACAACGTTCATGAGCGCACTGAGTCTCCTGCTAAACGCCAACGCTTTGACGAGCAGGAAGACAAGAAGAAGTTGCCAGCTCCAACCGGACGTACTGGTGGTGCTCTTGGCTTTAACCCACAGCAAACAACATCAAAGAGTGTTCCTGTGCAAGCTGGGCCTACGATCGACCTTACTATGAGTAAGAGTTACTCCACACAACCTGGATGTCCGGATGATGCTAATCGTGATCAATCAGGCGATGAAGAGGATGACCAAGAGGATGACGGTGACGAGGAGATTGAAGTTCTTCAAGAGAATTTTGATGAGGTGATTTGCATCGGTTATCCAAAACAGATGTATGTCCAGAGCCACGCGGTTCCCTATCCCGATCCGAAGAAATACGTCGGCAACAACGCCCATCGTGCTCGCATAGCCGTGTCATTCCGTCTGGCCACCGCTGGAAAAACCACCAACAACAACATCATCATGGTCGTGGATCCCACTCATCGAGAGTTTGGTCGCGTCGACAGCATCTCTGCCAACTATTTTGCCCCCCTCCTGGCTGCTGCTAAGGGCACTGGCCTGCGATGGTCGGCTTGGTTAGAACCGCGCAAAAAGAATCAGGACAGTGGACCACCAGGCTCGGCGAGCAGTGCCCTCATTGGACTCATCACACAGCTCTATTGCCCCCGCAAGGCTGCCAACACGATCGGCAAGTACCTCGACCAGCGAAAGGTCCGTCTGGGTGACATGATGTTCGAGCTGGATAAGTACGATTATTTCAACCCGCAGACCGGCGAGTACCGGAACTCGAATCCTAACAAGACCTTCTTTCAACCTATCCGGGATCGAGCTTCTGGCGGTGGTAATCCCAACTATGTCATACGGTCAGTCGATGAGATCCGCTCCGATGTTCAAGGCATGTTCGACAAAATGATCAGCAGCGAGCAGATTGAGGAGCGCGAGCCGTCAGATATGATTGTTACAAAGCTCTACAAGCATCAGAAGCAGGCGTTGTCGTTCATGTGGAACCATGAACAGGAGCAGGTTGATGAACAGGGCAACGCAAAAGCTTCCTTGTGGCAGCTCAAATACCGTAGGAACGGAAACCCGTACTACCTCCACGTAGTTACCGGCGAGGAACTCAACACTAAACCACCTACCTGTCGTGGCGGTATCTTGGCCGATGAAATGGGTCTTGGTAAGACGTTGAGCATTCTGTCTCTCGTTTCCGATAAAGATTCATTGGCTGCCGCCCAGGCTTTCTCTATGAAGGCACCTCCGCCTAGGCCTAATGGGTATGTTCCACACGTGGTCAACAGCCGCGCGACACTGCTCGTGTGCCCTCTAAGTACCATGTTCAATTGGAAAGATCAGCTGGAGAAGCACTTCCCGACCAATGGCCAGAATACTTTGAAATGGACCAACTACCACGGAAAGTCCCGCATCAGTATCCCGCCCCGAACGCTTGCTTCCTACGATGTGGTTATCACTACATACAACATGATTCAAGCCGACTATGCGAGCAAACAGGCTCCTCTGGCTTACATTAATTGGTTCCGGATCGTCCTTGATGAAGCTCACGCTATCCGCAACCCTGGTACCAAGCAATCCGCTGCAGCTTGTAGCCTTGGTGCGGACCGTAGGTGGGCCGTGACAGGTACACCGGTGCAGAATCGTCTAGAGGACCTGGGTGCACTCTTCAAGTTCCTCCGCCTCCAGCCATTCCATACCACTCCGGGGTTCAACCAACACCTTCTCAACCCATTCAAGAATATGGATCCAGATGTCGTGCCCAAGCTGCAGCTCATCGTGAGCTCGGTGACGCTTCGCCGTTTGAAGAAGAACGTCCTCGAGCTTGAAATTCCACCTCGTCATGATAGCATCGTCCGCCTTAAATTTTCCGTGGATGAGAAACGGCTGCACGACTGGTTTGAATCGGACTCTGCCCGCAAGGTCAACGCTGTTACCACCGGCGATAAGCTGGCTGGAAACACCTATGCGCGTATCCTCACCGCCATCACCAATCTTCGTCTCATCTGCGCGCATGGCCGGGACCTCTTGAGCGACGAGGCTCTCAAGTTGACTGACGGGATGAGCGTTGACAACCCAATTGGCATCGATGACGATGGTGAGGTCGATGTACACCCGGAGCTCAACCGGTCCAAGGCATACGACATGCTCGAGCTCCTTGACTCCACCAGCAACGACATTTGTCAGTACTGTCAAGAGAGCATCCTGGAGAACAATGACGATGATGAAGACGAGGGCAGTTCCAACGATCTCATCGGATACATGACGCCTTGCTACCAGGTCGTCTGCGCCAAGCACGGCAAGAAACTCAAGGACCATTTGACCAGGCATCTCCACGACGACAACTCGGATATCGCTCAGTGTCCCTTCTGCGATGCCCCCATTCGACCGGTTCCCTACAAGCTGCTGTATAGCGACTACGACGAGTACCTCGAACAGCGCGACCGCAACCGCAAGAACCCCAAGCTGGCCAAGAAAATGGGCGGCTACACCGGTCCATCCACCAAAACCAAGGCCCTCCTCGACGACCTCGCTGCCCACAAGGCCTGGAGCGACGCTCATCCCGACGAGCCCCCCATCAAGAGGTACGTACCATTTCCACCCCTTCCCTTTCCAAACAAACAACCAACTAACCTTTTTACCAGCGTCGTCTTCTCCTCATGGACCTCGCACCTCGACCTCATCCAACTCGCCCTCAACAACCACGGCCACAAATACGTGCGCCTCGACGGGCGCATGTCGCGCGAAGCCCGCAACCGCTCCCTCACGACCTTCGACAGCGACACGTCCGTCCCCATCATCCTCGTCTCCATCGGCGCCGGCGGCCTCGGGCTCAACCTCACAAAGGCCAACAAGGCCTACGTCATGGAACCCCAGTTCAACCCCGCCGCCGAAGCCCAGGCCGTCGACCGCGTGCATCGGCTCGGGCAGACGCGCGAGGTCGAAATCAAGCGCTTTGTCATGGAGGGCAGCTTTGAGGAGAAGATGTTGGAGTTGCAGCGCAAGAAGAGGATGCTTGCGGATTTGACGATGGGGAGGGAGAGGGAGAGTAAGGCGCAGGCGGCGAAGCAGCGCATGGAGGATTTGAGGAGTTTGTTTAAGTGAGGGGTTTGAGGGATGGTGGTGGGATTGGAGTGCGGGATTTTGAGGACTTCTGGACAGGTTTTTTTTCTTCTTGTCTGAGGTTCCGCCTGTCTTCCCTTTCCCCCCCTTCCCCACTCCACCCCTTTGCCTTCTTCCCCAAACACCAACGACAACCTCATCCTTATCTGCCTCACCTCCCATCCACCCCTACCCTTACATCCCCCCTTTTCCCCAAACCCCAAACCCCACCCCACGTCCGTCCATCCTTCATATCATCCTTTCATATCCCAATATCTAAACGGAGGCACGATACCAACAATCCTCCCCCCTCCTTTCTCATTTTTTCTTTTCTTTCTTGCAAGCAAATGGCATATATACATACCATTCATTCATTGGGGCGTTCGGTTCGGTGCGGTATGCATTATTCCCCTACATACCTTTCTACATTGCATTATGATTTAATGAATGGATGAATACATTGGAGATCGGGATTGGGGATTAGTTTCGGGTACATTTTTTCTTTTCTCTTCATCATCAAGGATAACGTGCGTATTAGATTAAGTCTCTGCGCATTCTTTGCAGGGATGAAAAAAAAAAGGGGGGGAATACGGGGTGGTACGGTAGAAATCATACTTATGAATACATTCAATCGAACAATTAAATGATCAATGAATGAATGAAGTGTGTGTGTGGTAAGATTGTGTTGGTCTTATGCGTACTATAAAATTCCCCCCCTCTCCCCTTCCCCCTTTCTGTTCCTTTCTTTCCTTCCTTTTCCTTCCTTTCTTTTTTATCTACTTTTTTTTAAAAAAAACTATTTTTTTTTTAAAAAAAAGGGTGAAGGGGGGATGTGAGACTTTATGATCGTTGTCGTCTCACACTTTTTTTCAAAGCTTCTTTCTCTTATTCTGTTCCCCGTCTATCTTTTGAAAGGGGGAAGGGGATGGAGTGGATTGGCTATGTTGAAGGACGTACCTAGGTAACCTAGATAACCATTCATTCATCCGTTCGTTCCTAAGCACACCGGGTCAAAATCCAGCTGCCGAAGATTATTTTGTCGTTAAGAATTATAGCAATATTTTCGTTTGTGGGTGCGCATGGGGGGGGCTAAAAAGCAGGCGTTCGCCAAACCATCTATTCATATCCACATCGTTTCACAGCCTTCGTCGTATTCCCTAAAAAAATATCCAATCATTTTCTTTATTGTCTCAGCCTCGCTATGTTGAGATATTCAAGGGACTGAATGAGGGAAATTGCAATGGAAACTATAGCCCCTGATTCCAACTCAACGCTTTCTCTCCTTATCTCTCAGCGCTGGTCTCGTAATACACCCTTGCGAACGCGAAAAAGATAGAGAAGTAGTAGAGTTGCTGTAATGCTAGATGCTTAAATATAGACTTATGTTTTGAGCGACGGAATAAACCTGCCTCAGCTTATCGAACACAGCGATCTCCAAGTGGTACTTCCGGATTCTACCTTGGAATACCACCACCACCACCACCACGACCCGGAATACAAAGACGCGCCGCAGGGCGAGCCTCGTGACGGTGCAACTCAAGCTATTGGAACGGAACAGCGGATTGCGGGATTGAAAGTATGGGTATTCTGGTGTCTGTTAGCTGCGGTCAGCCTTGTTGTGGTGGCCGTGTCCGTAGGTGGGGCTGTTGGAGGCAGCATGGCTGTCAAATCGCGCGGCGGTGATATTGCTGAGTATGATTATTTCCCAACTCCCCAAGAGCGATAGAGAGACTCCTCTTAGAAGTTGATGCTAAGCATGCTGTGTAGGTCAAGAGCAAGTAGCGCAAGCCCCGCCCGCACAAAGCTCCACCAGCTCATCAATGTCTTTCGCCAACATCCGGGTGAGTCACTATGAAAACGATGCGAAACTTCCGTCTCTGAGATTAGAAACAGTACACTGCCAATCGTCAACGAGCCCCCGCAAACTTCCGGTCCAACCTCACAATCCGCCATCACATTCGACTGTCCCTCCAGCGACGACACGTATTTCACGCCTGAAAAACCTATAGGAGGCACAGGCCCTTCAAGATTTCGCAAGCAGTGTTCTTCCAAAGTCGTCAGCGGGAAGGGACTTGTTAGCGCTTTCGATACATATATTGCGCTGTGCACCAATTATAATATCATGCAAAGAGAAGCCAACACTGGCTCACCGAATTGCACCTACGTTCACTTTAATTCCAAGGGGATTCCATCCAATACTTGTTGGGCCAGCGCTGATGACGCGACCGTTTCTACAGCTGGAGAGGACTGGGGTAGCTACCTTAGAGAGTAATCAATAGTTACCTGTGAGCACGTACGTCCCCAGCCAAGGACGTTACCTGAGATTTGAAACCAGTGTTGATACCGTGACTAATTACATTAATCAATTGCGAAGAAGAAGGCACTTTAACACTTTGATTTGAAAGAGTTGTTTTCCGTGGAATACGATGACACGGTATGTTGAGGTTCTATGTATATACACTGCAAAAACCAAAGAAGTACATTATCTATATTAGGTTTGATCTGCACACAAATATAAGTAGTATTTAGTTAATTATATATTAAGTCTAAAACTAGAATAATGTAGTAGCTCCGCAATATAGGGGAGGACCAGATCGGCTATCATCCTGCGTGTAGTGGGCTATACATAGCACTTTCTTGTTGTTAGATTTTTAATTAAAAGAACAGAGAGAGATTTATGATTGATTTTTCTTAGTTACCTGTGAGCACGTCCCTGGCCAAGGACGTTACCATGAGATTTCAAACCAGTGTTAATACTGTGACTGATTTCACCAATCAATTGCGAAGAAGAAGACACTTTAATAATTGATTTTTTTTTTCTTTGAGTCATACGTGTCCCCGCACTTTATATCTGCGTCTATTCATCCGTTAGTTGAAACTTGGGTCGGAGTGGCTTTATTTGGGTAAAAAAAAAAACGACATTTGAACCATTTTGCCCACCTACCCACCCTTCAAGTCAGGGCCACAGGCTGCAAATCTGAGAATGGATACTTTAGCTGTTGTATGTTAAGTTGTTTACGGATATTTGCGTTCATCTTTCTACGGCCGCGAAAAGATGGAGTTATTAGAGGATTTTTTTACCTTGGATAAGTAGCGTAGTTAAGAATTATATGGGTAAGATTAGAGTGACGACTAGTTATGAGGTGGGAGTTTTGCGGGATCTGCGGACAATGCGGTGGCAATTTAAAGTCTTTTCTTTTGGTTGGAGGGTGATGATGTTGTAGTTTCGTCTGATCTGACAGCTGACATACATACGCAGATGTTTGCGTACCCCCCCCCCCCCCCACGTATGGAGATACCGTTTGTGCACTTTATGCACTTTAGAGAATTTACACACGGGCGTAACAGCTAAGCCTTCGGGGATAAAGAAAAGCGGGTGATCATCAGGGAAGCCCCACAATGCCGCCTTGAGATACTCAGCTTACTCAGTGTCTGGTTGCTGACTTCTCCACAAATTCCTAATAGACGATGTAGGTGGGAGAAAAATGCGATGGACCAATTAACTCTAGCCCTCGACATACTTTGGCAACAATTGAACCATGGCGGGCTGGAAATGTTTCCAAGAGCGTTTCCTTCGAGCAGACGGACGGGGATAGCCATTATTTTGGATGCGCGTTCACCGCGCTGGCCAGATACCTCCAACTGTCTGTCCGAAGAACTTGAACCGACATCTACGTTGGTCTTCATGACTCTGTGATGCTCTACGTTCGTTCAACTGCTATAGCACGTTCTGCCACAATTGAGGTATATGTGCTCAATATCTGACAGGTTCAGTGGCAGGGAGATTCTATCTATTTCTAATTTTGAGCTAGCGTTCTACTGCACCTTTGACGTATTCCCAGCAGCCATCTCTCTCACGGTGAAAAATAATGAGACACCGTATATACCCAGTGCGCTGTAAGCTGTCCCAGTAATTTGGTTTACCGTAAGAGCCATCTGAAAGAAGTGGAAGACATGGATAGGTTTAGTAGAATGTCATACTCGTCAGCTCAAAGAGCATTTTTTATCTTTTACCTGAAGAAGTTTACAACTAGTTTAGGAAACAAATAAGATGGGCATTCTACTATATATAAAGAGTCTCCATGTCCTCATTGTAGTAGTAGAACATCACTGAGTTCCTCTACATCAGTTCTATTACATCAATCCCACCATTCAATAGCTACAATGCATTTCATCACCTCTACCGCCTCTCTTGCAGCTCTTGCTACTCTTCTTACGGGCACTGCTGCTCAAGTTAGCGGCTGCGAAGGAAGTGGCCCTACTTTCAGCGTCAGCGACTTCTCGTAAGTTACTTTGCCTCTCATTATACCTAATAAGTCCCCCACCATGTGTCGATACCCAGGGTAGCATTACTCTGTGACGATCAAATCAAATTTCAAAATTTTCAACTGCTTACACGTTTGCTAGGAATCAACAGTTCGGCGGCGTCATTTTGAATCCTAGGAGCAACTTCCTTGATATCCATGGTGACGGGCAGCAGTGCATGGTCAATCGTGCTCCAGCCACGACTGTTACTGTCAATAGTGGGGAAGTTACCAATGCAGTCAATTCTATTTTGAGTGTTTGCTGCGCTGGCGTTAGCCAATGCCGTGGAGGCCAGTTTAAGATTACGGCAGATTCAGGGAATGTTATCGATTTGTCCCTTCAGGCCCTCGGCAGTGACTGCAGTGTTTAGGGGTAGTGGCTGCAGTGTTTAAGGAGACAGTAGAGTCTTTGGCTACCAGTTAAGGGAGCCTTTGTTTCTCTTTTGTCGTCCCATACTCGACCTATAAATGGGGAAGAAGAGAAGGAAGAAGCTGGTTGTTATCTAACTTATGTCTCTCATTAATCGGGAAGAAGAGAAAGAGGAATCTATGGCGACTGCTTTTCATCTAACTTATGTCTCTCATTGATTTAGAACTGGAGAAAATGTCAAACTTGTTATAAGGTAAAATCTGTGCCGTTTCTTACGACTATGCAAGTGTACTGAAGTGTTTAATAATGCTGTCCGTAACGTGTTTCATCACTCATGTGGACGTCGCTTCTTATAGTCCCAACATCATCGCAAGCTACGGCTTTACATACTATCTCAAGACCTTGCGCGCTACACCGTCCTCACACACATTTCTAATCAATTCGAGGCTCCATCTGCATCCTCTTGCACACCCACCCTCTCCTCTCCAAGGCCGTCTCTAAACCTGCGCTGCCACCCTGCACTAAACTGTAGTAAACTTAGGATCGATAAGTCCCATGAGATTATGGACATTAGAGTCAGGGTTACTATAGAACCGGCTAGTCGCAATCGTAATGCCCCTCTGGAACGCTGAAGTATCGCCACTCGGGATCCAGAATCTCGCCAGCGTCGTGATGTATCCCAAGTGTTCCTTGGTATCTAATGGATCTAGGGACTCTATGACAACGCTGCTCGTCGCGATGTTCAAACCATAAGCTATACCCTGAGGTAACAGGGAAAAGATCTGCTGTGCAGTTTGCGGGTTGGAATAGACGAAATCGTAGTTGAGAGCGTCGACGAACCCGACTTGAACGAGAGTGCTGCCGGCTGGCTGGGAATTGGGAGGTGAGGGTAAGATAGCGGGTGGTAGGTCTTGACGCGGTGCCAGGGGTCCGAACGACGATGTTGGATGAGCGAGGCACGTGATGGCCAGGGGCAAGATACTAAGAATGACTTGCGCGAAACGCATGATGAGGGTTGAGCGTGATGTTTAGAAATAATATGCTTGGGTGGCTAGAATAAAAGATGTCTGTGTTCAGTTGATGATAGAAGATATATAAATTTGAAGGGGTGTTATATGTAGCTCCAGAAGGTGTTGTTGCCTAAACGTGTCGGTGTCATCCTTCGTGCAGCAGGCAATCAGGCAAATCGTTCAACCGAGGAAGCATCAGTCAGCTTTCTCACGTGCAAAACCACATGACAGTAAGAAACTAAACACTGGATGATGACTCAATGGAATTTTCATTCTGTCATAGAGGACACTCGCAAGATGCGCCTATGCCGATTACAAGAGATACACTTCACAAGCCGAGGTTGGGCTTGCCAAGAAAGGGTTTTATCTCCTCGTATCCTACATTGTACAAGGGAACAGGTCTTCTAGGAATGTCGATACCATTTCTATGACGAGGAGGGTATCCACGAGTACTTTACCGAAATCTCACAAGCTTCAATATTCATAAAGGCTGTGTACAGACTACCGATTTCAAAGTCTAGTTTATCGTGCACCTCTCATCAATTGTGGACCAATTAAATAAACACAAGGCAACGAAAAGCATTTTAAGTAGCAAGGACCAGATCGGGCGTGGTATATATCCTCGACTCTAAACTCCAATGCACACATAATAACCCGGGAAAAGTCCAGAGCAATCCGTCTTCACTGCCGGATTCCAGGCATAGAAGTCGTTAAGATCAACCTGGTTGGAGTTGGCAATATTCCAACAGCCATCATCTGTCACGACTTTGTAAAACCTCTTGCAGTCTCTCGTCATTCCGTCTTGGATTGGAGTTGGAGTCGCAATGCCATTTCCTGGCTGTGTTGTTGTAGGTTTAATTGATGTTGTAAACGTCGGATCAACGCCGATAATCGACACGCAGACATAGTAATCAGGCCAGAGATTCTTGCAGTCCCTACCAATGAACGGATTCCAGGTATAGAACTGATCCGGAGTGATGCCTTGCTTAGCGGCAATAGCTTCGCAACCATCATCTAAGATCACTTTGTAAAATGAATCGCAGTTAGCGACTATACCGCTCTGTGTTGGTGTTGGTGTGGAAATGCCATTTGATGGGGTTTTGGTAGTGGTAGTGAGCGTAGGCGTTGATGTAGGTGTGAAGCCTATGATACCCACACAAACATAGTAAGATGGCCACAAATTCGCACAGTTTTCCACAGCTGGATTCCAGGCATAAAACCTCTCAAATGATATGCCATTGGCAAGAGCAATAGCTTCGCATCCATCGTCTTTCTTAACAAGGTAGAACTTGTTACAGTTGTTTATAAAAGGGCTTTGCGTAGGGGTTGGTGTAGTGATACCGTTTGTGGGAGTTGTAGGACCAGTACTCGTAGTTGTGGTTGCTGTAGGCGTAGAACCAATAATGCCGACACAAACATAGTATGCTGGCCAAAGGTTTGCACAATGACCAACAGCCGGGTTCCAACTATAGAATTGCTCAAATGTTATACCGTTCGCGAGAGCAATAGCTTCACACCCGTCATCTTGCTTAACAAGATAGAATTTGTTGCAGTTGCTGACAAACGGGCTTTGTGTTGGTGTTGGCGTAGCTATACCATTGGTCGGACTGGGTGTGGTCGTAGTTTCGGGTGGAATACCCCAATTCTGCTCGATGCAGTACGAGTTTCCATTTATGAGCTTGCAAGACGAGCCAATAGAAGGGTTCTAGCGGACAAATTATTAGATACTTGATAAATTAACCAAGCTCGATCTCCACTTACATAAGATTGAAATTGAACCTCTGTAAGACCATTTCCAATTGCAAGATCCTGGCACTTATCGGTATTCGTGACGACCACCCAGTTCGAACAATCCTGGATAGTGTCCACCGCTGCTGTTGTAGGAGGGTCTATCAGATATGCCTCGGCTTGTTGACTAAAGTCAGCAATCATCAGCAAGGCTGATAAAATCAAATGTAGTTTCATCGTGCAATATTTGAAAGAGTAGTTTGCCATGCAATACGATGACACGGTATGTTGAGCTTTATGTATACATACATATATACATTGCAAAAACCGTAGGGGGAACTAAACAGTAACCGTTATTGTTCTGGCTCGAATTTGCTGCCACTCAAAGTTGGGTTCATTGCAACTCCTGGCGGATGGTCTGCGCGGCACGGTCGCAAAGCCAATACAGCCAGAAGGGCACAAAAAATCCTTGAATATGCTAAGCTTACGCAAATTAACTTGCAATCATTGGGGATTGTCAGGCAAGCCATTTGGTAATAACAGAGTTGACGTTAGCTCGCGGCGTAGCATGCGAAGCAAGATACCAGTTTGATAATGAATTCCGTGAAATTAGCCTAATGTCTGACCATGCAGTGAGGCTAGGCCTAACGCACGTACCCAATTGATCTTGAGGATACACCGCCATAAGTTGTGCCTTGAAATTCGCCGCCTGACTTCGAGCACTTCTACCTGAAGTCACTGTCACTTTATAAGATGGTAAGCACTAGGCTGTAACTAGCGAGAGAAGGGCTGGTTCAGAGCCACCCTGGCTACAGGAGCATGAATCCGACTTACGTGAGAATCATCCCAAATCTATGGAGATATATCATACGAGTAAAATTTACAACAACCGGTAAGTTAGGAGCGGAACATGAGTTCTTGTAAGGGTCTTTGGATAGGATAGCCCACTCCATCGCTCTGCCATTACTCCTGCAGCTCTCCTGATCCGAGTCATCCTTAATCTTCTAAATCATTCTACACCATGTTGGAGTTATTTAACCTCCTTGCCATAAATAAGTGTCAGATAGTTTATAGCACCATAGTACTAATGGCTATCTCTACCCATACAAAAAGGAGGAGGAATATATATTAAACACATAAAAACGGAAAACAAAAAAGACAGATTCCTTGTCGTAGCACTGCTCTTTTGCACATTAGTCTTAGACCAATCTATTGGGCTATATAATTTTACCACGAGCGCATCGGATTTTTCAACTACCTGTGTTTCAGTGTTGAATAGTAACGTTATTTGTGATTCATCAATTGAGGTCAGTTTAGTTTGATAGAAGAAAATCACGCATCAACCTGAACACACTATTATTAGTGGGAGCACAGGCCAGGGTGATAGCAGAATATATAGTATAAACTTAAGTGGTATTTAGTTGATTATATGGATAGTAAAACCATACTCCAAGTTTTAGGTTACGGTTAGCTATAGTGCTAGTAGAGCATATTAATTATATATCAAGTCCAAAACCATAATACCGCAGCAGCTCGGCAATATCACTATTTTCCTCTCTTCGTGCAATTTCCAAAACCGTGGCTCCAGCATTATCAGGAATATCCGGCCTCGCACCGTACTCCAACAGCAGCATCAAAGCGTCCTCATTACACCTCCCTGTATCCCTCCTCCGAAAAAGCGCACGATGCAAACAAGTTAACCCAAGATTTTCTCTCACAACTAAGTTTGGATGCGCACCTTTCTCTAGCAATAAACTCAACGCTCCAATCTTAACGGGTGAATCGCACACAAACACCATCAAGTTGTTCAATGTCAATCGATAAGCCCCCATGTCGTCTTCGCCAGACCGATACACCTCTAATAGCTCCTCCAACGTGGTTTTGATCTTGTCGGATTTCAGCAACGCCATTCTATCTTTTACAGAACCCTCCGAGGCGCGTACGCATGCATCCATCGCCATCTTCAGCGCTTCCGCTGTATACGGATAATCGTTTAGTAGACACCGGACGCAATCAGTGTACCACCACGTACTCGCGCCAGCTAGCGCTCTGATTCGCTCTTCTGTAGTCCATTCGCACTTCCTTTCTCCCCCTTCGTCGTCATCTGTTCTTTCGCCGCTCCCCCAAGCTAGTAAATCTCGCAATATTTCCGCCGCTCCCTCAGTGGCTGCTACTCCGAGTAAGCTTCGCCCTTTGATTCTTGTTTTCTTATGTGCTCTTTCTACTTCTCTACCATTCGCATCATCGTTCTCATCTTCGCTATCACTTTCGTAGTACTTGTACCCATGTGCATTACTCTCCCATAGCCGCTGAACCATCTTGCGGCGTCGTAATCTTATTGCCAGTCGTATAGGCGTGTCACGCCAGCGAGCCCCATTTGACCCACCGTCGAGAACATTGACATCGCAGTTGGGGTAAGAGAGGAGGGCTTCAAAAGCATCGATGTGGTTACACCAGATGGAGAGATGTAGCGCCGTGCCGAAGTTGTCGAGGGTAAAAATGTCGCGCGCATTAATGTCCGCGCCGCCGGAATCGATTAAGGAACGGATTCGCGCGACATCGTTGCGGATGGTGGCGAGGTAGAGGGCGCAGGTGGGATATTGTAAATTCCGGTTGAAATGAGGTTCGGAGACTTGCAAGAAGAAGAAGGAGATTGGGGGTTGATAGATCATGGTAAGTGCCTATTCTTACTTGCAAATTTTAGCAAAGATGAATTATTAAAGTGTGAGGATTTGTTGTGAAAGTTGAAATCACTTTGAATGTGCAACTACGCCGCTCGAACTATTGCCAAGGATTTGGTGCTGAGTAAGCTTAATCTCCATATGTTGATGTCAGATGAAATATCCCAATGCACATATCAAGGGCAGATGGGGCCCCTCCTTTTTGATCCAACAGTTGATCATTGATCTACCTAGGACACCAGCCTTCTCTACGTGGATTTACTCGGCTAGAATACATTTAGTTTCTGTCAATCGTAATACAAACCGTATGTACCAGATTATAGGTAGTACTGAGGTTTAATTGCCCAAACGGTGTAGTATAAACATCACATGGCAAACAATTGTGAGCTGATACCGTCTCTTTAACCAAAGCGCGTATCATTCAACAAAGGTTAACGGTATTATCAATAGTAGAAATCGCAATCACCTGACAAGTATTGATGTTTTCTGAGCAAACACTGAAATGAAACGAATAGGCCATATAGCAATTTGGATTATGTACAGTACTGAATTGTGCAACAATCATCAATTGATATTACCATATGTCATCAAAGCTCCTCCATTCACCATCGTCACATTTTCCGCAAAGACATTCAAGTGCTCGGCTCCCAAGTATGATTCGAAATAACTGATCCCGGCAGTTCCGTAATAGGAGTTGTCCCCGTATTATTCCACCACCTAATGGGATGCAAACAATACCACACGCCAGCCCTCAAATTCCCCGAGCACTCAGCAACCGATTTCAGCGACGGATTCACAGCCAAGAACAAGTCCATCGGCATTGCATATGGCGCGATCAAAAGCGAACACCCTGTATCTGGCTGTGCTTGAATATAGTTTCCGCAATTACGCGTCGTGCCTTCCGCCACCACTCCAGACGGCGGCGCAACGACGTCCTCGGCATACCCGTCTCCTGAACCTCCCTGTCCGCCACTGTTTCCGTTTCCGGGGTTCGTGGTGCTGCCATTTTGTGGCGGACGAGTGTTGTCGATTGTACCACCTGGCGCTGAAACGCAAATCGTGGTCCCTTGTGAAGGAGAGACACCATACAAAAGACTTGAGCATTGCTCATCAATACCGTCGTTCCACGCCACAATATCCTGCCACGTTGCATCATGCTGCACGGCGACGGGTACGCAGCGGTCATTGCTTTGCACTGTGTAGGTTTTGCAAGGGTAAGGTAGGCACAGTGTGAGATTGCTGCCTGGATCGTTGCAGTCGATGAGGTTAGGATTGATGTAGTATAGAGCGATAGAGGAGATGTTGTGAGCAATGGCAATACTGTCGCAGGTATCCCCTGATTTAGTAACATACTTCGTATCTGAGGAACAGGTTGCAATGGTTTCGTTGCCTTTGATGGGGCTGGGGAGGGGAGCAGTTGTGGCTGGATCTGAGTTTGGGCAGTCTTCATTGGAAGAGTAGAGATGTTAGTATACCTATGTAACTGGAAAAGGAATTCATGGGGATCCTACTTTTATTTACGTAGTCGAGCTGAGCCGCGAAAAGATCGTCGTAGACCGAGTAGGGGGAGCTTTGCATGAGCCGCAATTTTGCACCGTAGCAGTACGAGCAGAGATTCTCTTTTGGCATCTCTTCAATAGTCTGTACCGGCTCCCATGACTCGATAATGTCTGTGTATCGTGTTTTGTAAGCGCAATGCGAACAAGAACTCTCGCACTGAATAATGTAGGCTCACTGTTGCAAAATCCCGTCGTGGCGTTATCCCTCAGACACGTTTCATTCCATCCAGTATATATCTGATCAATAAGTGCTAACGTAGGAAATCCCGGGAACAGCTCTGGCGAAGCCACGCACGCGCCTGAGATGCGCCTGCGAGCGTTTTTAAGAGCTGTACCGCATGTGGACGCGCAAACCGAATTCATCAATTCCGTATCATTGATGGAATTGTGATATTTGGGTTCGTTCAATGTTGCCGTAAAGTTGTTGCACGTGATTTCTTGGTAAAGCACTTGCTCGCACGTTGAACTGAGACCGAGACTCTTGAGAGAGCCAGACGGAGCAAGTGTGAACGTGTTCGGGGACTGTCGGGGAAAGAGGTGCTGGCCAAAAGTGGCTGTTAAAGGAGAGGCAAAGGACAGCAGAAGGATGAGTACGTAAGGCTTAAATGTAGTCATGGCTATCTGGGATAGATGTAGAAGGTGTTGATGTTGATGGTAAGTGCAAGCAAGAATGTAACTAATAAGTATAAGATTATTTGCTTTATTCGCACTATTACACGCGCTGATATTTTCTGAGTCAGTTTCACTTGACGTAATTTATTTAGGCTGAACGCATCATCAATGTCATACCATTATTGATTTTTGGTGACTCCGAAGGTAAGGCCGGGGCGTATGAGACATCAGAGTGCTCGAGACTCATGAGCAGCGGCGAAATCCACGTCCCAAGCGCATCGGGACAACTTCTGCACCGTACCAGTGTGATTGATCCATCACGGTTGGATATTAAGTCTTATTGATACACCAGGATGCTCTGCGGCGAGGTTACTACGTAAGACTTATTTAGTCTTGTGATTAATCTTAGTGTAAGATTCAGGGGCAATTATGTGGCACAGCAACTGTACCTTGCTCGCCCTACATCGGTAGTTTGGCTCAGGTAAGACTCAGGGGAAATTATGCGGCACAGCAATCGGCACTTCGGCTCGTGAGATCATGTGCTAGGATCAATGCAATTCATAAACAACAGTCAATCTTTCTAAGTGTTCTGTATCAAGCTCATTTTTGTGCTCCGAGAACCTTGTCCTTATATTGGCCATTTGATATCCTACCGACGTGCTAGAAGACTTGATTTATTCAAGGTGTAGTGCATATTGTCTTTAACATGGAACTATCGCGACTATGGATGTTCACATTCATCATCTTCTTACGGATCGGGCTCAGCGTTCAGCAAGACTGCTCAGCTGCAAACCCATGTCCTCTCGGGTGTTGCAGCAAGGCTGGTTGGTGTGGATTTGGGCCAGACTTTTGCGGGTATGAGATCCAAGTACTACGCGACGTTGCGTTAACCCGTCACTAAAATTGTCAGGGACGGTTGTCGAGACACTTGCGACCGCAAATCTGAATGCAATCCGTCATGGAATGATGACAAGTGGAGCAATGCAACAGATTGCCCACTCAAAGTTTGCTGTAGCAAGTCTGTGACTCCAAATCAGCGATTGAAAACGCACAAATTCATAATTCTAACGTTAATGAGATTTACAGGGACGGGTTTTGCGGAACGACAAAAGACTTTTGCGGCGATAAAAAAGTCAAACGCCCTTCTTGCGACTCAGGGTCGACGAAGATCAAGAAAGTAATCGGATACTACGAGGGATGGTCGATGACGGAACGATCGTGCTACGGCATGCAGCCGGAAGACATACCTTATGGCGTTTACACTCACATCATGTATGGATTTCCTACCGTGCTGAGAATATCAACCGGAGACTAATCTATGTGCGCTCACAGCTTTGCATTTGCTACAATAGACCCAAAAACCTTCGAGATAAAAGCTGGAGACAGCAGAACCGAGTCACTGATGACACGTATCGGTGCATTGAAGTTGTTGCAACCGGACCTTAAAATTTGGGTTGCTGTAGGAGGATGGACTTTCAATGATCCCTGGATGCCCACAGCAACAACGTTCAGTGACCTTGCTGGGAGCGAGCAGAATACGGATAAGTTTCTAACATCACTTCTCTCCTTCATGAACACTTATAGCTTCGATGGGTTTGATTTGGACTGGGAGTACCCCGTTGCAGATGATCGCAGTGGCAAGAAAGAAGACTATGACAACTTCACCAATTTCATAAAGAAAGTCAAAAGTAAACTTTCGGGCGGAAAGGGGCTTTCCATTACACTTCCTGCAAGCTATTGGTGTAAGAAACATACCTCCATTGACATTCGATGCACTAACCTTTGAGTATTATCATAGATCTGAAGAACTTCGACATTAAAGGCCTGCAAGATAATGTGGATTGGTTCAATGTGATGACATATGACATGCATGGAGCTTGGGACATCAAGAACAAATGGACAGGGTGAGCTCGATGATTCTGCTGACCGCACTGTGCTAACACCTTTACAGCCCTTTCGTTAACTCACACACCAACTGGACTGAAATTCAGGAAGGTTTAGATTTGTTATGGAGGAATGATATCAACCCCGACAAAGTTGTGCTAGGAACCTCGTTCTATACGCGATCATTTCAATTAAGCGATCCCGGCTGTTCCGAGCCTGGATGCCTTGTAGCATCTGCTGGTAATCCTGGGAAATGTTCGGTTACGTCTGGTGTGTTTAACCCCCATTACCGATTTGTTCGAAAACAAGCCGTCACGTGTGGTGGCGTATGTACTTTACCCACCCTCGTTGCATCTAGCTAACTTCGTACTCGTGATATAGGTGTGCTTCTCCACCCGGAAGTGCAGGATATTATCAAGGAAAAGGGGCTGAGTGTCACAACCCACAAGGACGAAGCGGTGAAGACAGTTCACTGGGACAATCAATGGACCTCTTTTGACGACGAAGAGACGTGGACCACGAAAATCGATAACGCAAAATCACAGTGTACGTAATTTTTCCCAAAGGTGGCGCCAGAATAACATACAGTATACCGCTCACACGGCTTCTGGCGTGCCTTACTTTATTTCCATCAATCTTAACTAACTCCTCACCCTCAGGTATATCCAGTATCATGGTCTGGGCTATCAGTCAAGATGATAAAAACTCGACGAACGCCAAAGCTCTGACCAAAGCAGCTGGCCGCGAGGTCATGGCAATGCCGGATTTCAATGAGCAGCCAGCGACCTCTGAACCCTTAAAAGCTGTTCAAACTTGCAGATGGACTAATTGCGGGGAGCAATGTCCCAGCGGCTTCAAAGAAACGCCTATAGACGGGTCTCCGGGGCAGAGACTGGAGGACAAGTCGCTATGTCTAGGGACTGCTTCCCTTTTCTGCTGTCCTTCCAGTCGAGAGTCACCTAAGTGCACATGGCGTGGGATTACATCCTCAGGGGACTGCAATCCTGGGTGTAACAAGGGTGAGGTAGAAGTGGGCACGCAAGTGGTAGGCAAAACATCCCCACCCATCCCACTTTTAAAGCCCTGACTGATTGGACTGCAGACCGGTTGCACTCTTCGACACCAGAGTGCTTGTTGTACGGACGAAGCTGAAACCAGCGCGTACGTATTACCAATGTATAAAATCAATGGAGTTCTTTGCTTACTTTGGACTATCGTCTCTAGGTACGGAAAGTGTAAGTGGTTTGGTAGCGCAAGTGTATGTGCTCCATCTGGAAAGCAGCACGAGTGTGACTCCACTTATAAAACTCGTTTGTTTGCTTCCAGCGCTGGTTTTGGGGGCGAGCAGACCTGTACACAAGGTAAATTCTTCTGTGATATAAAGAAAATGTTGTGTATTGATCACTGCTGAATGTTTTCATAGGTGCAAAAAGCTATTGTTGTACCGAGATTCCAGATGCGTTTACCGATTGTGCTTGGTATAAAAAAGCCACGAGAGTTATCAACATTGATGGGTGGTGTGAACCAAGTTGCCCACAAGGGGCAATAAGAATTGGAAGACAAAAAGGGGATTGCGGTAACTTTGGCGAGCAAGCGTACTGTTGTAAAGGCAAACCCCTGCCTGAAATTCAGCCCAAGGAGCCGGGATTTGGCGGTAAAGGAGCGGAGGAATTCCGAACTTTACTTCAAAAGTTAGTCCCGATCCGTCTTCTCCGCAATGTTCCAAAGCTTCGTACTCACCTCAATGCATTCAGGTATATGAAAGATCCAACGTGCCCCAGGAAAAACCTACATCCTGCTCTACATGAATGGTACACCGACGGAGCAATTTCAGCAAAAAGATCACTGGAGTTGAATGTCGAAGATCATCTGGAGAAGCGAGATGAGACCTGCACGAATGACCTTTGGGTACGGATCAACCAGTATTCTTCTGTCCTATTCGGATACTCCACTTCGAATATGACTGCACTACAACAAATCTGGGATCAAGAGTTTGCTGGCCACTTCGACTACCAGCTTACTTACGGTAACCTTACTGCTTATTTCAAAGATAGTGCCCGTATTGACAGGAGTTCCGTTATATCGTGGATTTTTAACAACCCGGCCGCAGCAGGACCAGCAATCCGCTTGGGTATCGCTGTCAAGAGCAAATTATGCTCTGAAGTGAAAACCTCAAAAGGAACTTTCAAGCGAGCTATACACGAACCAGATGCTAAACGAAAAATCGGTGTATGGACCACTCCAGCAGATGACGATACCGTACTCTATCCAAGCTGGGAAACAATCATGGACGGAATCGCAAGCAGACATCTCACTCTCCAGTATGCGCGATGGGAGTATATGAGCGGCAGCGATTCGGGGCATAATCCTCAACCATTCTTGGAGCTTGCGTATTGGATAGGACCCAATCCTGGCGTTGCCCCAACTCAGCAGGAAGAACAGAATCTCAACCTTAATCGATATCGTGACCGCAACTACGCGACCCCCTCCCGATTTGTTGTATTCCATCTACATGTCGACCCTGAAAATACGGATGTACTTCGTTCTATCAATGATCGTACTCGGATTGGAATAACATCAGTATCCATGTTTCATAGCTCCGAGGTTCGCCAGTTGAATAGTTTTGGATGGAGAGTGGAGGGAGAACATCGTGCAGGCGCAGTTCATTCAAATGAGGATGGTATGTTTGTCCAAGACTGGATTTGCGCGTTGCCCTTTCCCGATTCAACCTTACTAATTTGGCAATACAGAAAACAGCCGAGAGGTCTTTTCGTGTTATGACGCTGAACAGTTTGCACGCAGAGATGGTATCTGGTAAGCATCCACCATGGTTTTACCATATCGCTCTCGGAATCATACCGCCAATACTGACCAAGTACTTCAGGTATGTCGGAGCACAAGGCAGTTTCCCAGCAGATGCTTTTTGGAATCGATTCTCCACCTGGGCAAACGGTCTTTTTAATGCCGGCTACCTTGCGTCGCCTGGAATCGCGCCTATCTTGAGAGGTGCAAGGTTTGCCCAGAACGGGGACATTGACTTGAGCTCAAATCCTGCATTCCTTGTAGCAGGCGAAAGATCATCAGAATTTTATAATGCAGACCCGTACACGATATCTTTTACTATCACCCGGAATGATGGCAATCGAGTTGAGTATCAATTTTCAATTCCTGATCCGGGTGCGCCGTACTCAAATGGAAGATCATAAAGTACACGCGCCACGTTGTCGACGAGAGTACGACACGTACAGTTTAGGCATTTTACTGCTGGAGATTCGCGTTCATCTCCGAGTGAGATGGAAACGAGCGGGCGAGCGGTACGGACCTTCCGGATTTGGGTTAGTTTGTTGGTGTGGAGGTAGAGTGTGGATTGATTTTTGCAGAGGGGGATATGAGTGGGGGTTGATGGGTTGAACGTATGAGG
Source organism: Periconia sp. R9002 (assembly GCA_023627715.1). Lineage (NCBI taxonomy): Eukaryota > Fungi > Ascomycota > Dothideomycetes > Pleosporales > Periconiaceae > Periconia > Periconia sp. R9002. The sequence goes on from JAMAHW010000095.1 coordinate 146,514, forward strand.
TGTCAGGTATAGGAGGGTTTCGTCTTCGGTATTGGGTAAGGGGGGACGTGATGGGAGGAGTGGATGTAAGGGGAGAGAGGGAGAGAGGAAGATGTGTTGAAGAAAAAAAAAGAAATTATACTCAGTGCTGTTCACACAGCGTGCGCCAGCTATAGGTGTAGAGTACGAGAATGAATTGGCGTAATACTATTAGTAGCAATCCACACCGAGGCAGACTTTTTGTAAGTTGTGGAGGAAGAGGTACGTACCTTTTCACGACCTTCCCCAAACAGCTAGCTCGGTGAATGGAGAAAGCCGCCGTCCAATGAAATGGAACACGCGCCTCAGCCACCGAGTTGTGCCAAGCCACACCAGCTCTTCCTCCTACCCTATCCACGCGTAGTTCCTCACCACCAAGACTTCTGTTCATCTCGCCATCGGACGTAGGCGTGCGATTGAGGCTCTGAGTGGTATGTGCAAGATTGCCTAGCCACTGACCATGTGTGTACATACGAGGAGCCCGTATATAAGGACAATGGGGCACCCCAGCTGGACTATGAGAGACAGGACATCCGGCCCTTGACAATATCTGCGCGCTGAAGTACCATGTCTCCGCTGTCTCTCGTTCGCTTCTGCGGCCTCGCGGCTGCGATTGCTGCTGCATCGGCCGAGACGATTGCTCAGATCAATGGCGACAAGTACCTCTCGCCCTACGCCGGAAAGACCGTGTCCAACGTCTCCGGCATCATCACGGCAAAGGGCCCCGATGGTCTCTGGCTGCGCTCTTCCAAGGACCGCAAGCGCGATGCCACTCACTCGGAATCCATCTACGTCTTTGGCCGCAACTTCACGTCCAACCTCACCGTCGGCGATGCCATTGTCCTGCGTGGAAAGGTCGAGGAGTACCGCTCCAACAAGGATTATGTGTACTTGACTGAAATCTCGAGCCCCGTGCTGCAGTCTAAAGGATCCAGCGGGAACAATGTCGAGCCCCTCGTCATTGGAAAGGATACGCGCGACCCTCCTAAAGAGCAGTTCAGTAGCCTTGATGGAGGCGATGTGTTTGCCTTCCCCAATAATGTCTCGCAGATCTCGGTCGCGAATCCCGTGCTCGATCCTACCAAGTATGGCATGGACTTTTGGGAGAGCTTGACGGGTGAGTTGGTCAAGGTGAAGAAGCCTACGGCAATTTCGAAGCCGAATAATTTTGGCGATACGTGGGTTTATGGCGATTGGAAGGTGTCGGGGAAGAATGATCGGGATGGGTTGACCATTACTGACAAGGGTGAGTTTTTATTATTATTCCAGATCTTGTCTTCACACGGCTAACAGAGGGTAGATGCCAACCCGGAAACCATTATCATCGGCACGCCACTGGATGGAACCAAAAACCCCACTGCCACCAAACTGGGCGACGAGCTCGAGGAAATCACTGGAGTCGTCACGTACGCATTCGGCTTCTATCGCATTCTGCCCACCACGGCCATCGTGGTGAAGAAGTCGCAAAAGCAAGCACTTCCCTCCCCCACCAAGCTCAAATCAGAGGGCAAATGCAGCGGCCTCACCTTTGGCGCCTACAATGTCGAGAACCTGTGGGCCAAAAGCGCGCACCTGCCTACGATCGCCTCGCACATCGTCGAGTACCTCAACGCTCCCGACCTCATGTTCCTCCAAGAAGTCCAGGACGACAATGGCCCAACAAATGATGCCGTCGTCTCCGCCAACCTAACCCTCTCCACGCTCGTCGCCGCCATCTCCGCCGCCGGGGGCCCCAACTACACGTTCGCTGACATCGACCCGACCCGCAACCAGGACGGCGGCGCACCGGGCGGCAACATCCGCACCGCGTACCTGTACAAGCCGTCTCTCCTCCGTCTCTCCAAGGGCAACCCGGGCGGCAGCCTCGATGCCAACGAGGTCCTGCCAGGCCCGACGCTCAAGTTCAACCCGGGCCGCATTGACCCTACCAACGCCGCGTGGACTGCGAGCCGCAAGCCGCTCGTTGCGCAATGGGAGATTATTGGAAAGAATGGAACAGGCGAGCATCCATTCTTCACCGTCAACGTGCATTTTGGGTCCAAGGGCGGGAGCTCGAGCATCCAGGGTGATGCGCGGCCGCCTGTGAATGGCGGCGTCGATGATCGCCAGGCGCAGGCCGAACTCACGGCCAACTTCATAAAGGTATGTTTTCACCCCAACAACAAAAAACCCCATACAAAAGATCAAACATCGAAAATAAAGAAATAAAACTAACATCTCTCGCCCCACAAACAGTCCATCCTCACCCTCTCACCCACGGCCCGCATCATCACCGCCGGCGACTTCAACGAATTCGCCTTCGTGTCCCCAATGGCCACCTACGCCTCCCTCTCGGGCTTGCACGACCTCGACGAGGTCGCCGGCATCAAGAAAGAGGACCGCTACACGTACCTCTTCGACATGAACTCGCAGCAGCTGGACCACATGTACGTCTCGGACGCAATCGCGGGGGAGGACAAGAAGAAGGCAAAGTACGAGCATGTGCATGTTAACACGTGGGCGGATAAGGCGGGCGAGGTGAGTGATCATGATCCTAGTGTTGCGCGGTTGGGGGTTTGTTCGTAGGGCCGGAGGTCCGTTTTCGGAAAAGTTGGGTGAGTTGTATGTGTATTATCATGGCGTTATGATGAAGTATGAGCAGAATGAATATGGTCTCAAAAAAAATAGGAATGCATGTTACATAAGGAATAGAGTATTTGTAATGTGTCGTTATCCATCCATCTCCCCCCTCCTCCTTTTTCCTCCTCCCCTCCTCCCCTTCCTTCTTCCTCTTCTTCTCATCACCATCGCCCCATCATAAAAAAAAAAGAAAAAAGAAATTAGAGATGGATTGAGAAGATAGTACGAGCGTTACCATACCCTTATCGACTCAAAAACTCAAGTTTATAGTATCCTTGCTATATCATTAAAACCACACATAAAATATGGATACCCGTTTATTCCTTCCTCCCTTCCTTCCTTCTTCTTCAGAAGAGTAGCAGAGATTAAAAAGAGGACAACGTTTCAAAACTAGAACAGATGGTGTTAGTAGGCTTTTTTCTTTGTCGTCGTCTCGCAAACCCCGATTCATCGAATTTGTCTACTGGGATTGATTGATTGATTGATTTTAGGTGAAAAAGAAAAAATAGTATGTGAAGCAAGCAAGCAAGCGAGAAAGCGTTGCTTTGGCTGGGACGGGATGGATATGTATGTATGTACGTACACACACAACGGGTACGCACGTACTTGGAAGAGGGTGAGATAGGTGGTTGGTTGGGATGGAATAGGAAGAGATGTGTCGTGGACGTATGCTTGGGTAGAAAAAAGGTATCTACAGCAATAAGGTTGTGTCTCTGTGTGTGTGTGTGTGTGTGTGTGTTACGGACTTGGTTGATGACTTAAAGCTGAGGTTCTTGTATAGTGAGTGCTGTGATGTGGTGTGAAGGGATGGATGTCGGGAGTAAGAGGTGAGTTAGTTGGGTGTTGTGTACATAAGGTCTATCATGCGTATTGTGTGTGTGTGTGTTTAGGGTAGGTAGTTAGCGGATCTAGGATGGGTACTTGGGTATGTAGGTAAGTAGGTAAGCCGAAAACGTTCTTAAGTCATTTTTTTTTGCCTGCGTTGATACCACGAGTAGTATAATACTCTATGATGTGACGATTCATTGACACTTTTCATGTATGTGTGTAGGTAGGTAAGTGGTTTGTTTAGTTTGAGTTGAGTTGGGCGGTTTTTGTGAGGGGGAAAGGACAGGAGCTAGGCATCAATTGAACATCCACATGTACCTAGGTATGTATGTACGGACGAACGCAGGGTAGGGTGGTGCGGAGAACTACGCGCGCGCGGAGGCGGCGCATGTGCAATATTTGTACGTACATATGCGCGTACGTATCTAGGTATAGGATGGTGTAGTAGTAGTGTACTACCATGCCGTTATATCAAAGTTTTTTTTGTCTACACCTACTTACACATACACATATGTACACTGCAATAACTGATGCATGTACACGTATACCTAGTAGGTACCTACCTCGTTCTCATCCCCAAAACAAACCACCGCCGCACAGCCGCGCACCTACACCTAGCAATACATATACCTACCTAGGTATTCTAAAGATGCAATTTATGCAAGGCAAGGCACGTATGAACAAGCGGTAAGGCAAGACAAGGCCAGATAACAATCCAGACCGGGCTATTGCGGGTGGACCCGGTTGACGGGGCGTGCAGATAGATAGATTGAGAAAAAGGAGATGTTACACAGCATATGTCAATATACTTAAGGCGGGCTGTCGCTGGCCTACGTTTGATGATTGATGCGGCGTAGGTACGGGGGTTATATAAATTGATTATGTGGGTGAGGTAATCAGGGGTCGGGAGGCACGGGGCACTAAGAGATACATGTGCACGTACTTTTAGACTGTTTTCTTTTCGTGGAGTCGGTTGGATAATTAAATGCAGGAGGAGGCTGGAATGACGGTGTTTGAGGTTGGTAGGCAGGTGGTGGTGGTCCCGGTGGTCGGATTTTTGGTATGTTGATTTCGATAGGTTGGGGATGGGAAGTCCGAACGGACGGACGGACAGACAGAAAGACAGACTACATATGTACCGGTAGATGCGCGGTGAAAAGAGGTGGAGATTGAAGGCGTGATGAGTGATGGATTAGTGATGAAGGGGAAGACTGCACACATGTGCCGGATGGGGAATATACGACAGCCACAAAGAGAGTGTTCTTGCGAAGAGGGTAAGCGAGCAACGATTGTTGGCGGGATCGAGGGTTCCATTCGTCCCGCGGTGCTGCAGGGAGTGGGTGAGGGTGTTCCGGTGTGTGTGGGTGTAAGCGCGGTGGCGCGGCGGGTGTTGGATGAATGTCGTTTTTCTCCATTTATCCGAGCAAATCATCCGTCTTTCTGAAGGATTGGGGGATGTGCCGTGGACTGTAGACCCCTCGGAGGGAGGACATGTTGATGCTAGTGAGATGTTGTTGGTGATGTGTACTGTAGAGGTAGAGTGTAGGTGGATATACTATAGTAGAGAGAGTGTGGAGGCGGGCACGCGGGGTAGGCTAGTAGTCTACCAAGGCCCTAACAAATAAGAGCCCCCAAGCCCCCAACCCATCACCTCCATCGTCAGCTGATCACTTCATCTCATTCTCATCCACATCCATCATCACCGCCAGCAAAACGAAGACCTACACGACATCCATCTACCTGGCGACATGTCGTGATGACCGCGTTACGATGCAGCCTGGTGCCTCCCGCCTTGGGCACAGAAGCTTCTTCGCTGCCACTTAGATCCATCCTGCGACGCCGCCGCCGTATTATTGCTGCATTTTTCCATTCCCAATTTCCCATTCGCGATGCAATCCATCTGCACGGCTGATGCTGGGCTGCGCTTTGGACAGCCATGGGCGTTGTGCCAAGGTCTTGGGTGGCGCTTTTTGACTTTGCATCTGGCTCCGATGCCCTCTTTGCACAATGTACACGACACTTCGTCGAGCCCTCCGCCGTTGCACGCCTGTCCCGTGCGTTCGAGAACGCTGACTTGCCTGAAGCATGGCCTTGGCCCGATGCGGCCTACAATGGTACGCACACTATCTCCCACATGGCCTCTCCCAAACGGCCCTACTATCTTTCTAACCATCACCAGAGGATCCACCCCCACCGTCTACCCCAGTCTGGGCTAGTACTTATTCGCCGACGTCAAGGCTCCAACATCATGACGAAAAGTGCCGATTTCCAATCCAAAACGAAACAGATGGGCATTCAAGGGAGAATCATCCATCCCGTCCGGTCCATCGTTCAAGGAGGGGGCGGCCTGAGTCCGTCCGCTGGAACCAGAGGGCGGTCCACTTGCAGTGACAATCACTCCCATCCAGCCAAAACAGCCACCATGCTTATCAGCTATATTACCCTTCAGTGAGTAATAACGCTGTAACCATGGGCTGAATCCGAAATCGCGTGTCAGCAAAAGAAAATAAAGCAAAGACGAAGCAACTGTGGCAACCAACGGCCGGTCGGACGCCAAACCAAGCCATCATGCATCTCACTCGTGCCGCCAGGGATGCATGTGCTAGAATCCACCAGATTCATCTCATCTGGAACCCGACGCGCCAGCGTTCACAGCTAAAGTGTGCTGGGCAACGTGATACAGCGTCCAATAGGGCTGCCGAGGGCGTCAGTCCCTTGCCTCTTCCGGTGCGCGATAGAATCTACGCTCGGGCTCCCCCTTGGTACAAACGTCCCGAATCCAAGAGTCTTACAGCAGTACTGTACGCTTGCAATCCGACCCGACCCTCAGTGAGCTCCTCGCGACAATCTTACCTTGCATCGATGTACCTACCCGACCAACTACTGCTAGTGCTTCCATTGATCCTTGCCAACCCTTCCTCCCTCCCTCCCCCATGGGGTCCCGCCGTACTTGACTAATTATGTGCTCTGCACAGCTGCGGCACACGCTCCGCACACGCCTACACCACCACCCAACTACTAACTTACAGTACTTACGCTTGCACTAGCCTTCCATTCCCCCGGCAAATCTCAAGTCTATATCTTTGCCGCACCGTCTCTGGATGCCTGTCAGAGTCGATCAGGGCCCTGCGTCTGTTGTGTTTGTTGGCTGCTGTCATCCTTCGCTGCCCCGACTATAAATACCAATTCGCCCGCCCGCCGGCTACCGCCCTGATCTCTTTCCTTTCAAGGCTGGTTCTTGTCCCCCACCTTGTAGCTTTTTTTTTCTTTTTGCTTTCCGTCCAAATCCGCCGCATCCCCCGTCCATCGTCATCGCCATGGCAGACGAGAAGCTTGACCTCGCTGCTGCTGAAAAGCAAAACACGGTCGCCAGCGAACTCGAGAGCTCGGGCGTTAGCTCCCCGATCGTCGCGTATGATGATCTCCCCGATCCAGACATCGGCAAGAGCGACGAAGAGCGCGCCAGACTGGTATGTTTGTGATGCCAATGACAACAGAGGATTCTGCTGTTTTTCCTGTCGAGGTCCCTCGCTAACCATGTATCACGTAGGACAAAGCTCTAGTCCGCAAGATCGATTTCTGGCTCATTCCTTGGCTGTCGCTGCTGTACCTGTTGTCTTTCTTGGACCGCACCAACATTGGCAACGCCAGGGTCGCAGTACCAGTAAAGATGGAGACGAGCTTGAAAATGCATGGCCGTGACTACAACGATGCTCTCACCATCTTCTTCGTCTCGTACGCTGCCGCGGAGCCTTTGACCAACATTGTCTTGAAGCGGTACACCCCACGCTACTTCTTCACCGGCATCATTATCCTCTGGGGCGCCATCATGACCGTCATGGGCTGCGTCAATAACCAAGCCGGTCTCCTTGCGTGTCGTTTCTTCCTGGGTCTTGCTGAGGCCGGTCTTTTCCCTGGTGTCAACTACTACCTCTCGTACGTCCTCTCTTTGAAATTGGATACTGTTCAGTTACTGACGTGCACAATTCAGATGCTGGTACAAGCGTCAGGAACTCGGAGCCCGCGCCGCCATCTTCTTCTCGGCCGCAGCTTTGGCTGGCTCATTCGGAGGCCTGCTGGCTGCTGCTATCTCCAACATGCACGGCGTAGGCGGTTACGCCGGCTGGCGCTGGATCTTCATCCTCGAGGGTCTCGCCACCGTCTTCATCGGTCTCTTCTGCTACTGGATGGTCTTCGATTTCCCCGACACCGCCGGCTTCCTCACGCCCGACGAGCGCCTCCGCGCCCAACGCCGCCTGCAGGCCGACAACCAAACGCGCGCCGAAGCCGAGAGAATCTCCCGCAAGTACGTCTTCCAAGCGGTCCGCGACTGGAAAACCTGGGCCTACGCCGTCCAATACATGGGCTGCCTGTGCGCACTCTACTCCTTCTCGCTCTTCCTCCCCACCATCATGGTTGGCCTCGGATACAAGGGCAACCGCGCACAGCTCATGTCGGTCCCGCCTTACGCCGTTGCCGCCGCCATGACGGTCCTCACCGGCCTGTTCGCCGACCGCACCAAGCTCCGCGGCTACTCCAACATGGTCGTCTCCCTCATCGGCTGCATCGGCTTCGCCATGCTCCTCGGCTCCAAGAAACCGCACGTCCAGTACGCAGGCACCTTCCTCGGCGCCGCGGGCATCTACCCCACGGTCCCCAACACGCTCACGTGGGCCTCCAACAACGTCGAGGGCTCGCTCAAGCGCGGCGTCATGGTCGGCATCGTCGTCGGCTGGGGCAACCTCAACGGCGTCGTCTCCTCCAACATCTACTCCGCCAAGGACGGTCCTCGCTATCTCCCCGGCCACGGCATCGTCTTCAGCTACATGTTCCTGTTCCTGTTTGGAGGCAGCGTCTTCACGCACTTTATGCTCGAGAGGGAGAATAAGCTGAGGCGCGCGGGCAAGCGCGACCACTGGGTCGAGGGCAAGACGGAGCAGGAGATTAAGGATCTCGGCGATTTGAGGCCCGATTTCATTTACACGACATAAAAGGATCGTGGTCGTGCGGGGTTCGTCTAAGTGGGTGTGCGAGCTGTTGTGTGGTTTCATTTTCTTTTCATTTTCATTTTCTTTTGCGGTAGGAAGATGGTAGGCGGTCGGGTACATAACTGGGTGTAGGTGTAGCGAGTGAGCGAGCGAGCCGTGGTCTTTTTTTCTGTTCCTTCATTTTCTTACCCCCAAAATCCTAGAAGATTAAAATACAAGAACAAGACCAGATCGACCGCCTCGCGTGGATTTAATCGATATATCCCTTTCTTCTTTTTTTAACAACTTTTTCTCGCGTCGTGCCATGCTCGTGTCCGTGTGCATGTTCCGTTGATTTCATAACTGAAAAGAACCATGGCGTTCTATACTGCTAGTAGTCAGTTACCACGGATCCGAATCCAAATTCGAATGCGAAAAAGAAGAAGAAGAACAAGGATGCAGATCAAACCCTAGCCCCCTAACCAAACCGAAGAGGGAGAAAAAAGGAAGAAGAAAAGGAGGAGGAGATTGAGCGATGTGTGTGGAACGAGTGGAGTCGTGGTGGTGTGAGCGTGGTCTGACTTTTTCCACACACTCCCTCTCCCATCACCCACCCCATTGTCATCGCAAGTTACATACCTTCCCCCTTCAGTCGTTCGTTACTTGACCAACAACCACACCTTTTTGATCCCTGTCTCTCTCTGTTTATGAGGAGGTTGGACAGTGTGAGGGTATCCGGTATCACCATTGTTATTGGAACTAAATAAACGAATGAAAAAAAAGCGTGGAAGAAGGAGGAGATGCACACCGTAGATACGTAGGTACCCAGAACGTCCATGACGTCCAAATAAGCTTTTTTTCGGTCACATATACTACTGCAGAGGGAGGTAGGGAACGGGAGAGTGTATTATTCGCTGCCATACCCTGACCTGACCTGTGTATTGTTTGTTTATCCTAGGGGGTGGTGGTGTTTGTGTTTTGTGTTTCTCCGCGGAGGGGCGCGGAGATGTGCGTATAACAACACAACAGCAAGACGACATCGACCTAGCACGTATACAGTACAATACATATTGAAGATAGGTACCTATTAAAGACTGTATCTGATATGAAAAAGAATTACGGGAATAAATGAAGGGACGGAGGAAGGAAGGAAGGGTTTTGTGGGAGATGGACGAGTTGGAGTAGATGCGTGTCGTTTTATTTACGTGAAGAGGATGACTGAGGGGAGCGCTTAGGTGTGGCATAAGGAAAGGTGATCTGTATGGGAGGTTGGGGTTTGGTACCTATCACTTATTCTTGCTTTACTATTATATGCCACTATTTACGTTTTCTCTCCTTGTCAGATTTAGAATTTCATTAGTACCGCGGGACTAAGGGCTACCACTACCCATACAAACAGAACATTATATATCAAACACATGAAAAATGGCAAACAAAAAAGATACATTTTCTTTGCCTTTTTATCATCAAACTTTTATGACCACCATTTTCAATAACTTCTTTTTGAACTGGGGGAAGGTTCGCGGTGAGTCTGGAGGGAAGAAGCTGCGTCGCGCCTGGGCTTGTGCGAGAGGGATGGGGCTCCTATACGCTGGAGAGCTTCAGTACAGGGATGGGCATAGAGTACCCTCTGTGCAGTGCAACAGGGGGCCTCCATCAGGTTGAGTGTCGATGCGTTGGGGACGGGCAAGTGGTCCTGGTGAAACTCCTCAGCGATGGCCTCAGCTGTCTACGTTGCCGGCGTTATCGCACCACGCCCCGCATTTCCCCAGCTGTTTTCGGGGTCTGAAAAGATCCGGTACGGCTGCAGGCGTTTGGCTATGCCAAAAAATAATGGCCCCATCGCGCTTTGCGGACTGTTGCCTTGCCCTGAGGCAGGAGCCGGACAATGTACATATAGGCAGACAGCCGGCTAGCATACCAATAGGTACCCATACACGGCTCTGGCATAGTCTAAGCTATGCAGATTGCTAGTCTATGACTAGCAATCATGGGATTAGCAAACGAAGATCAAACCCTAATTATATATATTTATACTCATCAAGCGGTACTGGGTTGGTCCAATGCACTAAACTTCGAAGGGTATTATCATCATTCCTATACAAATGTACAACCTCGCAAAGGTTGCGAGACACTTGATCCGCAGTGGCCAGTTTTACTGTGGCATGGTCCCGCGGATTAGCGCTTTGGTGGAAATAAGTCCTATGGAGAGCAAATTAGTTTTTCTCCTACTAAAGAGAGAGAGAGAGAGAGAGAGAGAGAGAGAGAGAGAACATGCGAGCAAAGAGCAAGAGCCAGACATGATCACAACAAAATGTAAGTGTACTTACGTTGCTAATCCATATGTGAAATGGTTTAGGTTCGGGTCCCTCGTGGCTTGTTCCACGATATCCTGGAGAATGCCCCTTTTCTCTTTGTTGACGATAGCTTTCGATACCATCACATCATTTGCTAAAATAGTCATCGATAATACTTTTGGTACAAGAGTTGTGGGTTGTAGTTAACGATAGGGCAGTTTTAGGTCAAGTGACTAGGTTGTACGTTAATTATACTTTATAATTATTCTTTCTATATGTATATCATGTGGGTATGTAATGCCTTGTCTTGGCGACTTACTGCGCCAATTAGTCGATTAATGCATTATGTAATACACTTTCTTTGATGACTTTTTTTGAAGGCTGCAAACGGTCAAAAACGTTGTCGGTATGTAATGTTGAACAAGAGGGCATTATACTCCTTTTTCTCTCTTACATTATAATAACATCGAAATATCACATACACCTAATGTGCCAGCTCACAAAACTAATAGTCTCGTTTTACGATGTATAATCTTGAGAGTGATTATCAACTCACGATTCCTGTTGACCAACCGGAACAATACTGCCTAGGAGGTTTCCATCCTACACTTCTTGGCGATTTCTTCAAAGACGGGAGATACAAAGTTCTGCATAAATTAGGCTATGGTTCATTTGGTGTTATATGGGCGGCAAGAGATTTAAGGTTAGCATGGTGCTACCTATAACTTTTTCCTTCTCCCGTTTATTTTTGACTAAAAGTTTTAGCAGAACCGAAAAATATGTGGCACTTAAGATCGCCGTAGCTGATCCAAAAAGTGACCGAGAGGTTGAGATTATGCAGAAACTATCTACACTACAACCTGGTTCCCCGCACGTTATCTCTATGCTCGATCATTTCCAGCACACGGGGCCGAATGGCACACATAACTGCCTCGTATTAGAGATGCTCGGCGAAGACATTCCTCACTATATCGGAGGAAGACGATTCTCAGGGCAGGTTGCCAAAAAGTTGGCGAAACAGGTGCTGCTCGGCCTTAATTTTCTCCATCAGAATAATATTGCTCACGGAGGTTAGATGACTATTTCTATACGCTACCTTAGTATATATATGTGCTTACGTACTTCACAGATCTACATGCCCGAAATCTATGCTTTTCGCTCCCCTCAGTACATCATCTCAGCGAAGAAGAATTCTCACAGAGATTACAGAAAGAGTATGACTCAGAAACGTTTGCTGTTATAAGAAACGATGGCAAACCACTCGAAAATAATGTGCCAGAGTATACAGTGTGTCCGATGTGGTTGCCAGTGGACCCATCGTTATCACCGGCCGTTAAGATTATAGACTTTGGTCAAGCCTTTACACCTTCCTCGAAACCAGACAAGTTGAAAACACCGCTGTATCTCCAACCACCCGAGGTTGTGTTTAACGATAAATTCGACTATCGTGCTGATTTGTGGGGTATGGGTTGCATGGTAGGTTCTCAAAACTGCTTCCATTAAAACTCGACCAGATTCAGACTGTTAACGGTGCAAATAATACAGCTATTCGAGCTCTTTGTTGGACGGCCGCCTTTCGAAGGCTGGCCTTATAATGCACACGATTACATCAAAGAAGTTTGTTATTGCGTAGGCGAGGATCTCCCCCAACGGTGGCTGCCAGCATGGAAGGACAGGGAACCACCACCCAAAACCGGCAAAAAACCTGCTGGACCTACCCCTTTAACATCTTTTGATGATTCGTCCAAAATGCCAGACACTTGGCCATTTAGTCTAGAGGATCTCCTTGTGAAACTCTACGACATGATATCAAGCGTAGAAAAGGAAGAGGAGGGTAAGCTAAGTAGGGAGGATCTTAAAAAGGTAGCAGAGTTGATTAAGAAGCTACTAAGACTGGAGCCCAACGAAAGGGTAGAAGTGGCAGAGTTGCTAAGGGACGACTGGTGGGACGAATGAGACTGTTCAACCGAACAAATAATAAGTTTTAAGAAGATTGCAAGTTAGTTTATCAAATTTTTTCGACCGATTCCTGTAGCTTAGTCTTTAATTAAACCTTTTGAGCCTGCCCTTTGTTGTAAGACACACTAGACAAGGGACAGGTTACGAGCGCCTTTCTTCGAGACAACACCCGAACAACTCCCAGGCTCTGCGCCCAAATTTAAATCGCTCTTCGCGTGTGTGTCACCCGGCTGAAGAAGATTGTCATCTTTTCGCTTAATCCATTTAAGAAGAAACTCGGCGGATTTTAGCTTCAGTCTTAATAAAATGGCAAAAGGAGAATGCGGGATGAATTCAAAAAGTCGCCGTTGAGCAAACAGCTGGAAGAAATTAGAATGGGAAATTAGAATAGCGTTCCACATTGGACCATTAAAGAGTAAACAAAGGCATCAGCCTAACTGGGAATTGAAGATATCTTTTAAGAGGAACTTACTCACGTGCCATTTGCCACCTCGCTTGTTCTGCTGCGCCGCAAGTATTAACAGTAACTTTCTTACGGATAAGCATCATCTCCCTTTGTAAAAACCCTCCTACGCTTCTTCACTAAACTGATTGGTTATTGCCATCAGCACAAAGATCAGGGCAGGAGCGGGTTGGCCATCCCCCCTGCTGCAGGTGGCACTTTGCCACCTCAGCTGCCGCCACGCGCTATAGTTATTACACTTGTCGCTGATCCCCACGACCCAGCTGGTAAGACAGCACGTCCATCGTTAGGAGTCGAGGTTAAACAGTTTGGAAACCGCAGTCTAGCAAATACTCCATTAGATGGAGAAAAGACCTAAGGACCTTGGATTTCTATGGGAGACCGGAGTGCCCGAAGATCAGCTCAAGATTGACGATGGATTAAGCGCAGAATATCTCCTACCAGTGGATCTCTGCAAGACTCCTGAGGTAATGTCTCCTCTTTTTCGGAGCCTTTGGCTTGATAGAAAATACACCCAGCGCTTAAAGTTCACGATTAACACGTTCAGGATTTTTTGGGCCTTCTCAAATTCGAATATGAATCTCAAAAGCTTCCCGGATTGACACAAGTTCGGGAAGGCCACATTCTGCTTTGGGAATGGAACGAACGGCATTTAGTTTCTTGCGATAATTGGTTGCACGTTATAAGAGGCGATTGGGCTGCCAAGCTATCTTTCATTATGGGCGCCTGGCAAGGTCCACCTCGCAATCGATGTATGCGGTGCTTCAAACCTAGGGAGTGCAATACTTCCGGATCTTCTTTCAAACAGTGGTAGGATATCCTCCGCTGTTGAATTGCAACTGATGACTCAAATCGTCTTCAGTCATTCCTGTAAGCTCGCAGTCTGTTGGGTAGAACCTGATTATCTCCCTTTCGAACCGAACGACACCGTAATCTTTGACCGAGACACATACCGTGACTACCAAGTTGCGTCACGACGCCCAAAAGTGCAGGACCGATCTGATACCTCAGAAGCATCCGCTGCTCGATTCTTCGAGAGACATGATAACGACATTTTGCCAAATATCGATTTGGTCTGCCATAGACTCACGATGAAATGGAAGCCTATCTTCAATTTTGTTCACCGATACTTGTTCTGCCGCTGGATTATTCGAGTGTCTACTCCTTCGCTTCTACGGCTCTGAAGCAAGCGTTCGGAGATCCAAGGGTTGCGGGATTGATAGGAAAAGCGGCCTATGCTTGTAAAGTGAAATGGAGCAAGAATAACACATGTTAGTACACCAATCGAGTTTGCAGTAAGTGTTCACTGACCCCTTCATATCGAGGGCCTGCCGAACAACAATATGTCGAATAGGAGCTAAGGAGACTCTTCGCTGGCTGCGCACGCAATTGAAAAGTAGGTATAGAAACACGATGAGTTTAAAAGGGCTTTCAAGTTAGACTTTGCCGTAATAGATTAGCGCTCAGTAACGGCGATGATCTGGGGCGGGTCCCGCTGCGGGAGCTAAATCTGGGAGCCATGATACGCAGATCAATCATGAAATGCCATCTTTCCCAGTATCAAATCACTTTTATTCCATTTATATATTATTGGTACGCATGCAGCACTTTTAGGACTTGCTCAAGATTGCCGATGGCATCGAAGTGTCACGTGCGCAGCCTGTGGTCCCACAAGCGCCCTTTTCATTAGGAGACCAGTATAAGAACCCCTCTGGGCCCCGAACCGTCCGTCTCCCTTTTGAACTCTTCTCCCGCCATCTCATCCCGCCAGTCATCTTTTGATCGCTGCACACCTAGTCATCGCCATTGCTACCTAACTGCCGAGCGTCGTCGCCCTTTTCGCCCTCTTCGCTAACAAGCCAATCATGGACAATCTTCCAGACGCCTCCCACGTGAACTTCACAAACGCAGCCCACTCCGACCCCGGCGAAATGCAATCGGATGACATGGTCATCAGGTGAGTGAAAAAAAAAAACTGACGCTAAAAAAAGGGCAAATCTCGACCCAGGCGCAATCCTCACCGGAGGACATCTGGCAGCAGAAATTCACGAAAGGCAACTAAAAGTAAGCCTTGTTGGTCAGGCATCGACCACCCAGCTCGACCCAATCACCTCAACCGTGACCTGGCAGCCACTCGTGTCGCCTGGGCTACATGGTCTCCCAGAGGATTATCTTCATCCGCAACAGCCCGTTCACTCGTTCCTTGACCAATTGCCAGGTCAGGTACCCGGTCACCTCCCTGTCGATTGGTTCCCTGATCCGTTTCCTGAGTTGCTCCCTGGGTTGCTTCCTGAGGCGCCTACTGGCCCGCTTTTTGACCCATCCCTTGGCCCGTTCTGTGAACCAGCCTTTGACTCATTTTTCGCTTCATATAATAGCGAAACATCATTCAATGAGGGCCCTATCGGTTCCAGCCGGTCGGAGCTGGCCTCTGAAATGCCCATCCTTGGAAGTGCTTTGGCTCCTGTAGAAACCTCCCAAAGGGCGATTGGGGACCTGTGTAGGCAGGTCCCCTTACCAGCAGCTTCTACAAATCTTCGCTTAGTCCCAGGACATTCTGCCGCAAGTTCAAGCTTCGATATATCAGATGAAGGTCTGCATACCGGCAATTTTGATCCGTCTGGATCTGCAGCTTCAACGCTGGGCCCAGGACTAGCCTCACACAACGCTGAGCGAGTTAGATTTGTTGAAAATGCTCCGGGCGAATCCATTAACGACCAGACTGAGACCACAACCACGGAAGGATTAAAATGCAAATGGCCTGGATGTCGCTCGAACAAAACTTTCAAACGCAAATACGAATATAATCGGCACATGAAGAAGCATACCCGAATCGTCAGCCTCCCATGCCCAGTCGTGTACTGCTCTCGCCAAGGCTCCCGTTCCTTCTATAGATGGGACAAGCTCTTTGATCATCTGCGTACAGGGCACACCGAAGACGAAACATGTAGGTGCCTTGTGCACGGCTGCACAGCACCGCAAATGCCGCTCAACCTCTTGCGTCTTCACGCTCGTTACCACGATGTTGACATCAATAAGCACCCCAATCTAGCCACTAGCTGCGATTTTCTCAAGGTGCTCCGCTCATTCTCGATGGCGCGGAAATGCGATCTGAAGAAGTGTAAGCGCTGGTTCAGTGCCGACGAAGCAGGCTACCTCCAGGAACATCTCCTTCGGCATCCCTTGGAGGACCGTCGTTCTCAGAGCAACGTTATCAGGGAGATGGGCTATGATCCCATCACCGCAGAGATCATCTGCCCGCTCTGCCAACGATCCTTTGCCGATTCCGTGCAATTCGTCTCACATCTCGAAACAGCACACCTCGTGACAGACTCTGCCCACTGGCTCAGCTTCAAGCGCCATGTCCCCGCGGACTCTCCCACCGCTACTCGCTACATTTGGCGAGGCTGGGAGAACCAGGACGGCGGATCTGAGGATTCCTACTGTCGTTACTGTGGCGACTACGCTTCGAGCCAGAGTAGCAATTGGATTGACCATCATCTCGGGCTTCTGACAAAGTCGAATGAAATTACGGTTGCCAGGGCGCGCATTCTAAGACTGCTGCCCACATTTGCGGATCATCCTGTTTTCGCGATCGACATGCCAACTGTTCACAAGCTTGTGGCATGATTTGGAACAGGTATAGTAGAGAAACGGTTAGCTATTTGACTGATGCTACGAAAAGTGAATCGGGATACTGGCATAGCTCGACGCTATGATGCAATTTTTTTCACCTAAATTTGTCCCTGTTCACTTTTTCCGTTTTTATAGGCTTGACGTTTTCCTTGTGGGTTCACATCTGGTAGTTCTTCTGCTTGGTTTCCTTATTAACACTCAAAAAAAAAAAAAAAAAAAAAAAAAACCCGTCTCTCCAAGCCTTATTCCAAAATTTAGTTAGCAATTTGATATTCCAATACATCTCTCATTTCAATCTCGAATGGGATTTCCAGAGCACATATTAACTAGAACTTGGACGATTGACTCAAGATAGGTGGCTTGAAAAGGCTTCAGGCTTATTGATGAGGAAGAGGGCGGCGACTTGATTAGATGCGCCGGAGAACATCTACGGCGCACGAAGAAAGTAACCCGAAGAAATGGAGGACTTGGGGGTTTTACTCTCGATAGGATTGTGATTCCTGGAAATTTGGGCCTATCGAAGTTGTAAGCTGAGAATGAGTAGTTAGTCCAGGGTTGGGGATATTGATCGTCTAAGGTAGTGCAACAGCTAGGAAGGCCACGAAGACACAGTCGAGCTGCTACTTAAGCGAGGCGCATACGCCTCTCAACTGGACGTGCAGTGCAAAGGTCTCATACACCATACTACCAATCAAGCCGTTTGCAAACCTTCGTTAGTCGCATTACTGCTGGATCACGGCGCTCCAATCGATACAGTTGACATCGAAAACATGACTCCATTGCATTATTGTGTCAAATTCGGCCACAAAAATGTCGCAAAGTTGCTACTCGACAAAGGTGTACCGATCGATTGTGCAGTCAATCGAAAAGGGTGGGAGAGTCACAGGGCTGGAGAAGAAACTACCTACACAGTGTTCACATCAGATTCTATACGAAATGCATCACATTTGTCAGGTGGTCTTACTCCCTTGCATTTTGCCACCCTGACTGGCAATTCTGTGATGACTGAATTCCTCCTTGAAAATGGTGCGGATCTGAACGCTTTGTCAAATTATGGCGAAACACCTCTGCAACTTTCACTCTCCACGAAACTTCGAGGAATAAAATATCAAGACGATTGGAATGATTCTGATCTGGGGGCAGAGAGCCTATGGAATATTCTAGATTTCGAAGAAAATAATGTGGACTCAGTCGTCGATGATATTTTGAATCATCGAATTGGAGTAATTGACGCACTGCTCTCTCACCCAAAGACTGACCTAGAGGTGAGAGATTGTAAAGGAAAATGCCCTATCCACTGCATAGATTACAAACAGCCAGAAAGTATGACATACATGGAGATATTACTATGCAAAGGAGCGAATTTGTCATGCATCGACTCAAAGCAACGGTCTGCACTACATCTTGCCAGCAGAGCTGGAAATCACAATGTAGTTTGCACCCTGCTTTCGCTAGGAGGAGATGTAACATTACCAGATAAGCGAGGTCTCAATGCGCTCCATTACGCTGCTCAAAGCGGAAACTATGAGACACTTTTTACTATCCTGGAAAACGAGAAAGCAAAAGCAGCCAACCTCGTGGCCTCAAAAGATGACCATGATATGAATGCCCTCCACCATCTACTATCTACTTTTGGGTCTCACCATGTTGAGACAAGACAGCTGCTTCTCGACCAGGGTGTGGACGGTTATGGATTGGATGAATCTGGGATACCACCATTAGCGTGTTATCTTTCAAGTTTTCAATTGATCTGGAGCATTGACATTTGCCAATTGCTACTGGAAATCAAGGAAAATGCATCATTCATTGGAAATGACGGTCGGACCATAGGCCACTTTTGCGCCGAAGCATTAGGTTTCGAAGCCCATGAATGGGAGATTTTCAAGACGCATGGTGTCGACTTAACCAAGAAGGATTTTGAAGGAAAAACAGTTTTGCATCGTGCTGCCATTGCTGGTTCCATTACCAGAAGCTCACTAGAATACTTTCTCGATGACATTGGCCTTACTTTGAGTGCAGAAGACTCGTCGGGAAGAACGGCGTTAGATTATGCTATGGAGATGGCTACAAAAATGGCCAGCGAAGAAGATTGATCATCAATTTACGAGGCTGATCGTTGGCAGAGGACTCAAGGCGTCTTGCTACAGCGAGCAATATCTTAGAGGCTGAAGCTTCAAGAGTTGATAAATGGTACTAGCTTTCTATTCTGCTACTTCAAACAAAACGTAATCTATTAGCGAGAGAATACATAGGTTAACAGTACGCTATATCGCGATGTATTAGCTGCTTGTGTGGGTGCCGGCCAGCTCACTGTACTGGGTGCGGCGACATTAACATCTGGTTAAGGACCGCATGCACTGGATTTGAACAGACAGAAAGTGCAGATGGAGCTTCTAAAATATGCTAGTATCAAAAGTGCACAGCAACGCGGTCGCTCCACCAAGGTTTGTTACATAGCACTTAGCTGATGCTGTCCTGATGATTTGATTGACAAGTTCGCTACCGAAAAGAAGAACTGCGGCATCCTAAATTTCATTGCGTAGTGTTGTTATTACCAAAATAATATTGTGGGGTCGCTAGTCGCATCAAACATAAATTTACTTCATTCCCACGCCTTGAGAATCTAACGTTACCACTAAGAACTATCAACCTCACAGTTAGAGAACCTCGTCATATGTAGGGCTTTCGGCCACAACCAAAATCTGGACGTATGGAGGTGATTCCGTCTATGGGCATTGCGTTTGAGTGCTTAGCATTTGCTGTTCGGAAGTTGATGGAGAATGATGAAAGTGTGACGTTTGTTGAAGTAGGTGGTTTGTAGCCGAGAGGGGGTTGTCTTGGCTTTACACAAAACACGATAATCACGCTGCCTGGATCCATCGAAGATACACCAGCGGATACTAGCGCAAAATGCCAAAGAAGAACGAAGACCAAGTTGTCTCGAAGCAAGGCCTGCCAATTGAGGAGGGCGATCATGTGTATACGAAGATTCGGGGTGGACGACATGAGGGTGATGTAGGTGCCCATCTGTTTAGTTCCCACCCTTACGGCTATAACACGGAGAATATTCACATGCAACTCATGCTACTGCAATGCGACAGAACGGAGCTGACCGTCATTTAGGTTGAGAAGATTATTACTTCGGAGCAAGAAGCGGAAAAGGAGAATTTGAAAAACCCGCCCAAGGTATGTGGTGAGACGGCGACGTTCCAGAGCAGTCACTGACAGGTTCAGGTGCTGTTCACAGATCAGAAGGGTAAACCTGTTGCGCACAACCCGGGCACGCTGGATATTGTTGATGGCAGCGAAAGTAGAATAGAGGACTTCCGTACTCGACTATAAAGGTAGACGGGCAGATATAGAGAGATTCAGTTTTTTGACTATCGGCGGCAGTCACGATCAATCTTGTTTTCATTTGAGCAACGTTGTGGACCCTAGTGCAGATCTATTCAGTCCAACCTGCACCCTTTTGAAGCTCTTAGACTCATTCTACCATGTCTCAAGTATATCACATCCCTTCGAGACAAAAATGTTGCGACAAGGTCAGGGCAGGAGCGGGTCGGCCATCATCGCTGCTGCAAGTGGAACTTTGCCTGCTCTGCCCCCGCCACGCGCTAAAACATCTAGTTTGAACAACAATATCCCCAATGTACGTGTCAGGTACCAGGGTCCGCCGCGCAAGATACAGGGTAGTGAAAGGAAACTGGCACCTTCCAATAGACAAATATCGTTTGAGATGCAGAGCAATACTACTCTAAACCGAGTAAGAATTCTAGATATTACTCCCACATCGCTACATGACGTCTAGTCATGCTAGTAACTTCTCTAGATCAAATACTAGGTGTGTTGTTGACCAACGGTATTATAAAGTTCATATATTTATACAAAATATGGTAGCTGGTGTTTCTAGCTGAAACGGGGAAAAGCTCCAACCGCTATTATTGCCAGATTCATATTAGCGAATTACCGATGTAAACTAAGACGTTGCTCTCGAAGACTATTCGTTCTCCTTGTGGATAGACATAGTTCTGCATGACGAAGTCTTCGATATCTGGATTACTAGTCAAGTGATGTAAAAAAAAGAGTCTTAGGCAGCGCAGAAGCGAAAGTGATTTCCTTTGAAATGCAGTTGCAGCGATCTTCTTTCTAGTTCAGTGAATGAAGCATTCATCACGGAGCTTTTTGCATACAGCTAGAGTAACACGTTGTGAGCTCATTGCCTGATCATGGTGCTATGTCGCGCCTAATATGGTCTTATGGTGCGCTCTGTACTGTATTTTACACATTGTACTTTTTGCCGTCGCTAGTAATGAGTTGGACGCCTTAAGCGACGCGAACAATGATTTGTCTTAACACATTTCAGCATATACGTTTAGCATGTAGCACTCACTTTAGTGGTGGATAGTAAGCTACCCGCAGCATAGGTTAAGTTATTAAGTGGATATATCAATTTCTATAGGATAGCTTAAAGTATGAGAAATGATGGGCGGCATCATTTTTTTTTCGAAAGCATATCGCGGATGGATTATCTGTCGCTGCGCCACGGCACCCTGTGTGGTGTATTCCCGCCTACATGTGAACACCCGGGGCACGTGACTTGGATTATATATGTTCCGGTCCATGCGCCCAGCTATAAACTACCTCCTTCTTACATTACACTCGGTAGCTTACTATTTTTTAACCTCAGCCAATATAGACCCGTACACCACCGCATCCTAAGGCAATAAGAACTAAGAACGGACTTTAAGCATCTTACACTGACGTAAGCTGAGCGCTGTCTCTTATAGGAGAATAGTTTGTAGATATACAACAGAGGTAAAACATTCGCGATTAGGTGGCTCTGGGCGTTTAGGCGCGCTTCAGACACTGGGTCACTATCGGACAAAAATATGGTAACTGGCAAAAATCAGCATAAGATCAACAAGACGTCGTGCCGAACGTAGAGCACAAAGATCGTGGCATTAGCGACCATCGAAATATAAATAGTCGGCTGGCTTCTCATGTCTTGTGCCTTTCTTCTCATCATCAGCTAGCATCACCTAATTCACCAACCCTCCCGAGCTAAAGAAGTATCGAAGCAATCCTACCAAAGACCTTTTTTATTCATCCTCAAGAATCTCAAAATGCTTGCCAATACTTTCGCAGCCGTTGCTCTTCTGGCCTCCCCGGCTCTGAGCTTCCTGCCTCCGGGTCAAGATGCCAACAGCTTAACTAGTCGGGCCCTGGATATGACCGTCAAGTTTTTCCCACACACGAACTGCAACAGCGCCGGGGGCCCGAACAGGGACTACAGCCGCGGCACATGCCTAGCCCTGCCAGAATCCAGCCATGGAGTCAAGATAATTGATCGTAAGACCGGGTGCTACTGTACGTTGCATCTCTGCTTGTGCTTCCCTGTTTCAAGCCTCTATTGTAGACTTTTTGGTGGCTAACTAGACTTATGTATACAGTGAGAAAGTATACTGGTGGTAACTGCGATGGCGCTTCCCAGAACATTGATGACACTGGGTGCCATGATATTGGTGACGCGTGGAACTCTCTGAAGTTCGTATGCTAGGTCAGGGTTAGAAAGTCCAATATCGTTAAATTGGTTTCCTTAATGAGGAAACGGAGTTGAATGAGTGCGGAAGAGCTCTCAACTACATTGAGCTTGTTTTATATGCGGGAATACTTTTGGTTAACGTTCCTTATTGTTTTGTTTTTCTTCGCAGGATAGATATTAATCATCCGTTACGCTCCTTATATACTTACAATACAAACACGCTGTTCTCTTTCGCTTGAGCTCAGCATTCACGCACTACTGGGCTAATGTGCGCCGGAAGTTTCTCGAATCTCTCACCCAAGTGACCCTACTGGAATCCCCGGATCTTTTTAACTTGACTACGATGTACTTATACACGCATCGCGATCGCGTTCAACTTGTGCTCCGGCGCGCCAGTTGTATAAGCCAGAGAAGTGAACAAAAAACTATAGTGTGCCTCTTATTCTTAGAGACCACCTAAGTAAAGTAATAATCAGATTACATGTGTTTAGAAAATACGTTACTCTATTCTATTCAGCATTGCGTTAAAAGATTTAGCAAACCTCGCTAGTATTAACAAATTGCATACAAGATACTCAAGAAAGCCGAGGATCTGCACAGTTAATCAATATCCTTCCCACCTAACATTCTGGTAATCACCGCTAACGTCTACGATTATGAGAATTAAATTTCATGGTTAAAGGGAAGGCCTATATTTATGAGCTTAAGCTTAAGTATCTTTACCTTTATATAACTAATAGCGAAATAATTTAGAATAGCTATAGCGAATTAAAACCGTATGAAAACGTGTGTAATTACCTTAGTAATTATATATTACTATTTATTAGTTCCCTATTTCTACAGCCTCCAGTCGCCATGTCGCAAGGGCTTCTTGAGACGATACCGCGTAGAAGTGATGAGTCAGTATCTCATCATCCCATGATTCATGTCTAACCCCGCCAGAAAATATACGTTAACAATTCACATGTGTTCAACTCCATCAACTCCGTGCGAGCTATAGGGCAGCCTCCGAAGAACGAACGCATTAGACATAAATGTACGTGGCCTTAAGCGACGGTCAATGATACGAAATGAAGTCTATAGCAAAGGAAGCCAATAGTTGAGTCAACATCTGGTCATCAAGGTGTAACCGCAGCAGCAATCATCATAGCCTGCACCAATCGCCTGCGGTCAATTTCCTTCTTCAGCATCAACAGACATGTGGCAATAACCAACTCTTCACCGACACTGTCCCTATCACCCACATCCTCGCCAAGCACTAGCTCGCCACCGTTTCCAGCGCTGCACCCCTTGCTGCCGGGCGTCCTCGTTTCTTCATTCCTGATCATCGCAGCGAGGCGCTTCCTGTCCATGGTCATAACCAATGCAGTGCGCTTCTTGCCGTCACATCCAAAGCTCTTCTCCTTCCTGTACTCCCATTCCAATTCTCGTCCGTCTGGGAGTGTGAATTTCTGTGCGCGCGACGTCCAGCGGGACGCTGTCTTGATGATGCCATCCGCATCTCCGCTTACGTTTAGCCGCGTGAGGACGGGATCTTTGCCTGGTCCAAAAAAGTAGGTCGTGCTGATCAATGGATACCCCTCGGCATTGGTCAGGACACAGTTGCCTGAGCCACGGCGCTCGCGCGTGGATTGGTAGGCGACGCTTCCGTCTACGTTGTGAATATTGATGACGAGCTCCTTTGGCGGAACCGGTAGTCGGAGCACGGGGATGCCCTTGGTGTTGATGTGGTATGATTTTGCTGGCCTAAAGAATGGGGCCGCCGCGGTGCCTAGTGTGGTGTCGCTCGTGATAGAGGCAGTTTCAGCCCTAATGAGATCTTGCTTTTCTTCTTCGGAGAGTAACTTCAGGTCGACATCGGGCTGGTCCAGATTTTTCTCGTTGAGAGTGGTAAGAGTGGTGGTGCTCATGGTGGTTATCAATTAAGTGTTGTTCTTTGCGAAATGAGTAGCATTCTAAGATGCCGCTTTGCGTCTGTTTTATACGTTATCGCAATCAGAGGCTGGCGAAATCACAGTCTCGCTTTCAGAATGCTAATGCGAAAACAAGGCTGCCGTGAGGTTGACTTGGGTGGCTTAGAGCCCCCGTGCTTTATGTCATCAGCTAGTATATCCTCGTATCAACCGTCGCAGTGAT